>JAUJPP010000011.1:3801409-3828751 GCA_030562195.1 Nipponacmea schrenckii
TTTATTAAAGTAATTGTTATCCAAATAATTGTGTCCAGTTATTTAATAAAATAATTGTTATCCACATAAACGCTGCAAGTTAATTTTTTGTCTAATTTTTCATTTCAAGGCAGCAGGTATATCTACTGTTGAATACGACATGTTCTTAATGACCAAGTTTAAAATTTTAAAAATTTTATGTTCATTCTAATTCATTGAAGTTAATATTACAAAGTAAACTGTAGGCCTAAACCTGTTTTAAAATGATTATAATGTATTTTTAATTTTCTGTTTATTGGATAATTTGATTTTCTCCAGATAGACAGTTCAGCTGTTGATAAAAGTTATGTAAATAAAACAAACAGATAGCATGATGATTGAAATAATATAAGAAATCCAAGAGAACTGCACTTCAGTACATTTGGAGATATTCACCTCACACCTTTCAAATATTTTCAAATTCAACACAAACTTACCTTTAGTTTTATTATTTTAATATCATAGTCCTTTAATTCTATACCTACATTTTATTATATCTTATATTCTTTTTCACATTAAAAATATCGTAAATTTGATTTTTATTTAAATATTTGAATTACTTGTCTATCTTGTACCTTATTACAGAACCAGAGGTTTATAATTTCTATTAAAAAGTGACTCTCTTATAACACCTAGTGATCTAGACCAGTGTTTCTATAGAAGAGTATCTCTTATAACACCTTTTTGTGACCTAGACCAGTGCTTCTATAGGAGAGTATCTCTTATAACACCTAGTGATCTAGACCAGTGCTTCTATAGGAGAATATCTCTTATAACACCTAGTGATCTAGACCAGTGCTTCTATAGGAGAGTATCTCTTATAACACCTAATACTTGTGACCTAGCCAGTGCTTCTATAGGAGAATATCTCTTATAACACCTAATACTTGTGACCTAGACCAGTGCTTCTATAGGAGAATATCTCTTATAACACTAATACTTGTGATCTAGACCAGTGCTTCTATAGGAGAATATCTCTTATAACACCTAATACTTGTGATCTAGACCAGTGCTTCTATAGGAGAATATCTCTTATAACACCTAATACTTGTGACCTAGACCAGTGCTTTTTATAGGAGAGTATCTCTTATAACACCTAATACTTGTGATCTAGGCCAGTGCTTCTATAGGAGAGTATCTCTTATAACACCTAATACTTGTGATCTAGACCAGTGCTTCTATAGGAGAATGTCTCTTATAACACCTAATACTTGTGACCTAGACCAGTGCTTCTATAGGAGAATGTCTCTTATAACACCAATACTTGTGACCTAGGCCAGTGCTTCTATAGGAGATATCTCTTATAACACCTAATACTTGTGATCTAGACCAGTGCTTCTATAGGAGAATATCTCTTATAACACCTAATACTTGTGACCTAGACCAGTGCTTCTATAGGAGAATATCTCTTATAACACCTAATACTTGTGATCTAGGCCAGTGCTTCTATAGGAGAGTATCTCTTATAACATCTAATACTTGTGACCTAGGCCAGTGCTTCTATAGGAGAATATCTCTTATAACACCTAATACTTGTGATCTAGACCAGTGCTTCTATAGGAGAGTATCTCTTATAACACCTAATACTTGTGATCTAGGCCAGTGCTTCTATAGGAGAGTATCTCTTATAACACCTAATACTTGTAACCTAGACCAGTGCTTCTATAGGAGAGTATCTCTTATAACACCTAATACTTGTGATCTAGGCCAGTGCTTCTATAGGAGAATATCTCTTATAACACCTAGTGATCTAGACCAGTGCTTCTATAGGAGAATGTCTCTTATAACACCTAATACTGCATTATTGGTTATTTTTACCAAATTGCCCTAATCTCTCCTACAAACAAACCATGTATAATACCAGTACGTGATGTAAAATAACATTTCTAGAACCGGTAGGCCTACAAATTACATCACTATAGTATAACTTTACAAACTAACTTCAATGTTTCATCTTATCTTGTTCAATTGCATTCCTTTCAATCTCTTATCAGTTCAATATCAGCCATGATTGATCTGCACTTTAGTTTTTCTGAGGGTCATTTGGTACGAGACCACACATTTATTTTCCAATATTCTTTAAAGTTACACTAAAGTTTAGACCATATAAAAATACAACTATTAGTAGATGTTTTTTAATTGTTGTAGATCTACCACAATAATACAATTTGTATTTGTCCATTTGTCAACTTCACTTAGTAATAGTTGGCAATAATTTAGCAAAATTAAGTACAATTTGTAAAAATTATTCATTAAAAATATAGTCTAGAAGCTGACATACCGGTATGCACATTTTTTTATTTGAAGTTGTCATGCATTTACTTAATATAAAAAGCCATAAAAGCACCTGCCCCAGGCCAAGTTAGCTCAAAACAGATCGTCTGTTGTTGTTATTTATTTACAATTGACAATTTATTCATCATACCATTCAATCCCATCCCTCAAATTTTCAACACGAATATTCAAACAAAGGGTTGATTTTCATTAGTCAATCGCCATACTTATTCGTTTCAGAAATGCAATAATTTCGAAAGATAAAAGCCAACAAGAGATGAGAGCTGTCTTCATGTGGTACGAGAGTTAAATGGACCATTTGATTTGACGAGCATCATAACATAACAAGAGTCAAGAGAAAAGAAATGGTACGGTACCTGCTATAATTGTGTCGGCTAAGTCATATTTTACACAGATTTTCGGATACTCCTTTAATTTCCGACCACTTAGATTAATTTGTCCGGATGTTTGTGCATCATCCAAAACTCTTTCAATAGGCCTGCCTATCACAGGGGGGCTGCTACTGCCCGACCCGTAAGTGGCAGCCATTTTTGTTCCGATTCCTTGTCCGTCTCTAATTATAACTGAAGTGCGCATGACTAGCAGGAAGTGACCTCAATATGGAAGCCAAGAAACTATCCTGTTTCATTATGATTCATTCATTGAATAAAAAATAAATTCCTTCTACACAGACGTCACATTTTCTTCAAGAATATTATCAAAGTCTGCATAAATGTTTAAAACAAATTCACACATATGTTTGCCGGCCTCAGGTTGGAGAAATATTCTCGCATTTTCTTTTTTCTTGTTGCGAATGCAAAAGTAGAGACTAGCATAAACTGCAAAGTCTGGTCTTATATCTGTGGCCATTAAGATTAAACAAAATCGAATCTTGGCAATGTTCTGTATATAACGTGAGTATTAAAACAGGACATGAAAGTTTAAATCCTAAAGTCGCTAAAAGATTTCAACACTAGTCTAACCCTTTAACTGACTTTCTATGGACGATTAAAGGGAGACAACTGTATTTAGTAATATTTCAGACTACAGACAACAAATAATTTCTTCTGTCAAAAATACTGGTTAATCACAAATACTCTAACCTTGACCTTTTACCTTTATTATTGATAGCAATGGCTTTTATCCGATGTTTTAAAAGAAACGTTTTTAACGATGTTTTTAAATTGCAAGTGACAAATTTTACAAGCTATACCGCTAAGACGAAGTCTGAGCTACAAGATGAATATTTTGCTAGGAAAAAGGCAGCAATCGAGGGTGAGAATTTTCAGTTAGATCTTTCAGTTTTTCTCCTGTCGACTTGTCAATTTTGAATATAACAACCAAGTAGGCTATAGGTCAGTTGATTCACAGAATTTCATTTTCTTGGATTAGCTTAGACAGTGCCAGCTGAATTTTTACAAAATAAAACTGAAAAAATGTTTCAGTGATGGTTTTTTAAAGATGATTTGTTCTTACACTGTACAGTTAAACCAGAATCTAATAGGCTTCAAAAGTCTAAATAGTTATAACAGTAGAGGCCTGACTACTATAATTAGTTATAATAATAATAGACTCTTTATTTTACATGGGTCAGAATTAGGCCCAATACACAAGGACATGGTCCTGTCTCACATTCAGCCCATGGGGCAATACATTGGACTCTTTATTTTACATGGGTCAGAATTAGGTCCAATACACCAGGACATGGTCCGGTCTAACATTCAGCCCATGGGGCAATACATTGGAATAAAAAAAAAAAAAAAAATCGAAAATACATAATATCTCAATATACAATTTGTCTGAAATACTAAAAATACACAAGTACATGTGCATCAAATGGACAGGTTTATGTTCCGGCGATCAAGTACATGACCACAAAATAAATATACAATACTCCATTTCCCCTTTTACTCTGCTTCTTTCGGCATTATCCCATTAAAGTACCGGTACCAGTAAAACATACGTGCAGGATTTAAATACAGGGACCATAAAAAAAACACACAACAATGCAAATCAAGTATTAAAAAAAAATATTCCATAACAGCATATTTTTAAAATAGTGTCCACCAAAATATTCTACTCCCCTTTCTTCTCCACCCATTTGCCCCAAAGACCCTTCCCTGGGGATTTCCTATCCCAGTTGCAGTATACTATTTTTTGTTCAGTTGTGCCTGGCATCATACATTTATGTTTTAGCAGGGTAACGCCCCTGAGTTTATTTCTTTATTTAAACAGTCATTATTCCACATTTCTTTGAACCTGTTACTTGGCCTACTGGACTTGGAAAACTGAGTCACTAGTAGATAGGTCTACCTAGATTCTTACTTTCTATAAATAGGGTAAGCTTTCTTATTCTCTGTGATATCTTCAAGAGAATTTTCTAGATTTTTTACATAAAAATCAATATTCAAGTCCTGACTTGACACCCACTCACTGTCCTGTCCTGACTCAATGCCCACTCACTGTCCTGTCCTGACTCAATGCCCACTCACTGCTTGACTCAATGCCCACTCAATGTCCTGACTTGACCCCCACTGTCCTGACTCAATGGTCATACACTCTCCTGACTTGACCCCCACAGTCCTGACTCAATGCCCACTCAATGTCCTGACTTGACCCCCACTAAGTCCTGACTAATGCCCTCACTGTCACTGACTCAATGCCCACTCAATGTCCTGACTTGACCCCCATCTATCATACATGTCCTGACTTGACCCCCACAGTCCTGACTCAATGCCCACTCAATGTCCTACTGCTACAGTTGACTCAACCCACTCAATGTCCTGACTTGACCCCCACTGTCCTGACTCAATGTCACTCACTTCACTGATCAAAACCATCAAAGCAATTGACACTCAACTGATCACTCAATGTTCTGTATTGCTCAAAGGTGTCCTATTGCCCTAGATCTGATAAGTAAAGGTCATTCCTGCTAACAATGAGTTAAGCATAGGGAATATTGATTTTAAAGGGTTTGATTATGATTATACACTGGAGCCTACAGGACCTGAATTACATCACACTATTTATAATCTAGGACAGGAAAAACTCTGGGGTCTCTGATTTCAAGGTACAGATAATTATTTTACACTTATCTTTTTTCTTGAACTTACTCTCATATAGAGTCGTAACTCACGTATGATACCCAGTTAGTTTCAATATTTTAGCTCTATAATAATTAATTGTTAGTTTAGCAGTAAACTTAAGTTTTAAAACTTGACTGGTCTGTAATTATAGTTTGGTTGATTAGTTTTCATCTAACTCCTATAGTATGGTTAACACTATCATTGGTTGTCTATTTATCCTTACCTGTGAAATATGTCTGTTCACCTGATTAGTGTTTATAATGAGTTGTTAGATTAGTATTTTATTTTGGTTTGTGTTCATTCACCGTTTGTACCTCATTGAAGCAACAGCTTTTGATTATTCACCCTCCCACCCACTCCTGATAATTATTGTCTATGTGCATGTGTAAGGCGGTTTTTATCAATTTATTTCCGTTTTGTACCTCGTTTTATATTTTCATAAATTATGGATTATTGTAATTTTCTAATATAAGTTAATATATATACAGCCATAATAAATTACAGTCTAACTTTAGATAAATATGTTTGGTTTACTCTGAACCAATAATTTCCCTGGACTGAAAGGATTAAGTGATCAATGTAGGGATAATACGCACAAGTCGCAAGGGTAATGCAACTCAACCTAACAACAAAGATCCCAACTGGACCTTACTTCTAAAATAACAAAGTACGTAATGTTTGCAATTTACACATATTGTCATCAGATGAAATGAAGAAGAGCATGATTATATAAAATATAAACACGGGAAGGGATTTCATCTGATGACAACGACAAGTGTAAATTGAACAATTAAGTGATTTTTTGTTTGATTTTTTTTAATTTAATTTTAGTATCCAGCAGATATATTAAAATACCCGTACGATCCATCGTGGCCAATTAGAGGTCTTCATTACGATGTTAGAAAGGTATGTTTATACATTTCAATCCAATACTGATACTATCTTGTCTATAGTAGTCATAATCATGTTACCATGGTTATTTTACGTAGAATTGTAACACCAACAGACATCTGATTGCAAATTAGAATGGTGTAAATTGATGATATTAGGGTCCCTGATACACATACAAACACTTAGTTTTAGTAGAATTACAGGAACTACAGACGTCTGATTTGTAAATTAGTGTAAATTGATGATATCAGTGTCCCTGATATACATACAACTCCAGTCCATGAGAACTATATTTAACATTTAGCCTACAGATCCATCCATTCCACTATTGTTATTGTATTTCTTCTTAATTTCAGGGTTTACTATTAAAACTAGATGCTTTCCATAATATTCAACTTGATACAGTTTTCAGGTTTGTGGATTTTGTTGTTTTAATTAGCCTTGTTGTAAAAGTGATCAAGTAATTGATATCGACTTACCAAGCGGAGCTCAACATCATTATCAGCTGTATGTACTTGTTACTTTCTGAAATTGAAATCCAACGCGCAGGTTGATAACTGCAGATGGTTGATATTGGGTTCTATAATCTGATGATGATACATGTAAATTGTTGTTGTACTGTGTTATTAAAGAAGTGTGTTTTATCCCATAATATAGTCTCTTGTGTTATATATGAGTTATATCAGCTAGAACAACAAATATGTAGATGATTGTCTGTTTAATTCATTGATATTTGTCATTTCTATGCAGAATTTGGGGGTAGGGACAGGACAGGGATAGGCCAGCCCCTTATAAAATGTCTAATTACTGAAGTTATTGATATAATTTTAGGGGACAGAGAGAGGTATCTGAAAGTGAGGTTAAATCTCTGTATAACGGAACCCACGTGACCCTAGATCAGATGAACACGTTCTACGGTCAGGGACCAATGCATCAACTTATCGATCTTTTTGCTATTCCTGAAGTTTCGTTAATCACTAACACTACAGAGGTGAGATTACTTCCCCTTTCTGTATTATAATTTCTCTGGAATTCACGTCCTGGAAATAATTCTATTTTCTTTTATGTTATATCATCTACAGCAATAAATATATCATCTAAGTTTTCATTTATAACATTGTGGTTCATCAGCTTAAAAAAAACCACAAGAAATGTTTAAAACTCATGGCTCCTTTTGAACACATTTCAATATAATTTGGGTATAAACTGGAAAAGGTCATCTTTGATTTTCCATTAGTACTAATAGTGAAAATAATCTTCATTTGCTACTTTAGTTAAGGCCCCGTGTGCTACAGGCTTTGTAGGTTAAAGATCCCTTGACAATTGGAAATCGCAAAAAGAGTAGGCAAATGCTGCTGTCCTGGCAAAATTTCCCTGATTGCACACTGCATGGCGTTGCTCGTCTTTATTAGTCTATAAGGTGCAGAAGAGTAGGACTTCATTCATTTCAAATAAATTTCAGAATATTTTGACAGTAACATGAATTTTTGCACATACCGGTACTTTCTCTTTAACAGTCAATCTTTTATGTTCTTTCAAAATCTTCATCACTTAGAGAATATAGTTTATGTTGTTTTTCTTTCAGTATTTACTGGCCAATAATCTTAATTATGATCCAGAATATGTTTTCTATGATGTTAGGGTAGGTCATTAGATTCTTTCTACCTGTCTTCATTAGCCCATTAAGTACAGAAGAGTAGGATGTAAAACTCCATTCATTTCATTAGCCTGTAATTAGCAGTAGAGTAGGATGTAAAACTCCATTCATATCATTAGCCTGTAAGGTGCAGTAGAGTAGGATGTAAAACTCCATTCATATCATTAGCCTGTACGGTACAGAAGAGTTGGACGTAAAACTCCATTCATTTCATTAGTCCATAAGGTACAGAAGAGTAGGATGTAAAACTCCATTCATTTCATTAGTCCATAAGGTACAGAAGAGTTGGACGTAAAACTCCATTCATTTCATTAGTCCATAAGGTGCAGAAGAGTAGGACATAAAACTCCATTCATTTCATTAGTCCATAAGGTGCAGTAGAGTAGGATGTAAAACTCCATTCATTTCATTAGTCCATAAGGTATAGAAGAGTAGGACATAAAACTCCATTCATTTCATTAACCCATAAGGTACAGAAGAGTAGGACGTAAAACTCCATTCATTTCATTAGTCCATAAGGTGCAGTAGAGTAATAACTCTATGTGATAAATTTAAACTAAAAAAAAAAAAAAACCAATTCTTACTTTATGCGCAAGTCAACTCTTAGTTTGGGATAGGGCCACAGCCCCTATGTATTTTCAAAAATGCATGGGTCAGTTAACAGGGAATGCTAATTTAATTATATTTGGAATATTTTCTGTTTTTAGAATTGTATACAACGCATCCATTCATCAGGGTTATTACATCAAAAAATCATGGACCAAATAGGTTAGTACAAATAGTTCAATAGGTTAGTACAAATAGTTCAATAGGTTAGTACAAATAGTTCAATAGGTTAGTACAAATAGTTCAATAGGTTAGTACATTTGTTCAATAGGTTAGTACAAATAGTTCAATAGGTTAGTACAAATAGTTCAATAGGTTAGTACAAATAGTTCAATAGGTTAGTACAAATAGTTCAATAGGTTAGTACAAATAGTTCAATAGGTTAGTACAAATAGTTCAATAGGTTAGTATAAATAGTTCAATAGGTTAGTACAAATAGTTCAATAGGTTAGTACAAATAGTTCAATAGGTTAGTACAAATAGTTCAATAGGTTAGTACAAATAGTACAATAGATTAGTACAAATAGTTCAATAGGTTAGTACAAATAGTACAATAGGTTAGTACAAATAGTTCAATAGGTTAGTACAAATAGTTCAATAGGTTAGTACAACTAGTTCAATAGGTTAGTACAACTAGTTCAATAGGTTAGTACAAATAGTTCAATAGGTTAGTACAAATAGTTCAATAGGTTAGTACAAATAGTACAATAGGTTAGTATAAATAGTTCAATAGGTTAGTACAAATAGTTCAATAGGTTAGTACAAATAGTTCAATAGGTTAGTACAAATAGTTCAATAGGTTAGTACAAATAGTTCAATAGGTTAGTACAAATAGTTTTATACAGCAGCCCAATAATTTCAGTGTTTGTACAAGGACCAACGTTATTATAGAACTTATGGGACTGCTTAAGGACCATTGTACCACAAATAACAAAAATTCTGAGTTCTGATTGGTCGAAATACATGGGGTTTAATAGCAATTTGACATCATGTCTTTGCAATTTGGCGTATTAATTTCAGCGAACTAGTTACAAATCTTGTTAATGTTAATGATAAAAGGATGTCTTCTTTTTCATTCGATAGCGCACGTGCAGTTTGTTGTTATGTGCGTCATACTGCACCTAACGTCATAAAAACCGAATAGCCCATGTCTAAATTATTCATAAAAAAAGAGTCTGGGACCAAAATCATCACAATTTGTGGTACAATTCCGATAAACGACTTTCTGTTTTAGATTTAGAGGGGGTTTATTCGATATTTAACCATGCTTGAATATACCATTAGAGACCCTCGACCGCAAGCGGTCTCGGGATCTAATGATTCAAGCATGGTTAAATATCGAATAAACCCCCTCTAAATCTAAAACAGAAAGTGTTTATCTTCTAATTAATCTAATTAAATACAGATTACACAAACCATATCTGGTCTGAATATGAGGTCACATCAGTCCAAAATTTGTCGCTTTTGAAAAAAATGTACTCTTGACACAATGCCTGTACCAATAAGTTGGATATTGGTCTGTAAAGATCAAAGGGTGACGTCATATCTGTATTTTAGATAATTGTATGGACAAATAATAAACAATATATTAATATTATATAACAATGGCTTTAATATGTTTCTATTTTAGATTTATATTTAATGAAGTGTGAAAAGACAAAATATTTATTAGAAAGGCTGATATCATCTGATAAAAAACTGTTTCTTATCACAAACAGTGGCTTCAATTTCGTGTGAGTTTTTATATTGGTATTTTAAATTGATTCTTGCTGGTGATTTATAACTCACAATAATCACACAGAAAATATACTGAGAGATTTATAACTAACAATAATCACACAGAAAATATACTGAGAGATTTATAACTAACAATAATCACACAGAAAATATACTGAGATATTTATAACTAATAATAATCACACAGAAAATATACTGAGAGATTTATAACTAACAATAATCACACAGAAAATATACTGAGAGATTTATAACTAACAATAATCACACAGAAAATATACTGAGAGATTTATAACTAATAATAATCACACAGAAAATATACTGAGAGATTTATAACTAACAATAATCACACAGAAAATATACTGAGAGATTTATAACTAATAATAATCACACAGAAAATATACTGAGAGATTTATAACTAACAATAATCACACAGAAAATATACTGAGAGATTTATAACTCATAATAATCACACAGAAAATATACTGAGTGATTTATAACTCATAATCACACAGAAAATATATTGAGAGATTTATAACTAACAATAATCACACAGAAAATATACTGAGAGATTTATAACTAATAATAATCACACAGAAAATATACTGAGAGATTTATAACTAATAATAATCACACAGAAAATATACTGAGTGATTTATAACTAATAATAATCACACAGAAAATATACTGAGAGATTTATAACTAACAATAATCACACAGAAAATATACTGAGAGATTTATAACTAACAATAATCACACAGAAAATATACTGAGCAATTTATAACTCATAATAATCACACAGAAAATATACTGAGAGATTTACAACTAACAATAATCACACAGAAAATATACTGAGAGATTTATAACTAACAATAATCACACAGAAAATATACTGAGAGATTTATAACCAACAATAATCACACAGAAAATATACTGAGAGATTTATAACAAACAATAATCACACAGAAAATATACTGAGAGATTTATAACTCATAATAATCACACAGAAAATATACTGAGAGATTTATAACTAACAATAATCACACAGAAAATATACTGAGAGATTTATAACTAACAATAATCACACAGAAAATATACTGAGAGATTTATAACTCACAATAATCACACAGAAAATATACTGAGAGATTTATAACTAATAATAATCACACAGAAAATATACTGAGAGATTTATAACTAACAATAATCACACAGAAAATATACTGAGAGATTTATAACTCATAATAATCACACAGAAAATATACTGAGATTTATAACTCATAATAATCACACAGAAAATATACTGAGTGATTTATAACTCATAATTATCACACAGAAAATATATTGAGAGATTTATAACTAACAATAATCACACAGAAAATATACTGAGAGATTTATAACTAATAATAATCACACAGAAAATATACTGAGAGATTTATAACTAATAATAATCACACAGAAAATATACTGAGTGATTTATAACTAATAATAATCACACAGAAAATATACTGAGAGATTTATAACTAACAATAATCACACAGAAAATATACTGAGAGATTTATAACTAACAATAATCACACAGAAAATATACTGAGAGATTTATAACTAATAATAATCACACAGAAAATATACTGAGAGATTTATAACTAATAATAATCACACAGAAAATATACTGAGAGATTTATAACTAATAATAATCACACAAAAATATACTGAGAGATTTATAACTAATAATAATCACACAGAAAATATACTGAGAGATTTATAACTCATAATAATCACACAGAAAATATACTGAGAGATTTATAACTAACAATAATCACACAGAAAATATACTGAGTGATTTATAACTAACAATAATCACACAGAAAATATACTGAGAGATTTACAACTAACAATAATCACACAGAAAATATACTGAGAGATTTATAACTCATAATAATCACACAGAAAATATACTGAGAGATTTATAACTAACAATAATCACACAGAAAATATACTGAGAGATTTATAACTAATAATAATCACACAGAAAATATACTGAGTGATTTATAACTAATAATAATCACACAGAAAATATACTGAGAGATTTATAACTAACAATAATCACACAGAAAATATACTGAGAGATTTATAACTAATAATAATCACACAGAAAATATACTGAGAGATTTATAACTCATAATAATCACACAGAAAATATACTGAGAGATTTATAACTAATAATAATCACACAGAAAATATACTGAGAGATTTATAACTAACAATAATCACACAGAAAATATACTGAGTGATTTATAACTAATAATTATCACACAGAAAATATACTGAGAGATTTATAACTAACAATAATCACACAGAAAATATACTGAGAGATTTATAACTAACAATAATCACACAAAAAATATACTTAGAGATTTATAACTAACAATAATCACACAGAAAATATACTGAGAGATTTATAACTAACAATAATCACACAGAAAATATACTGAGAGATTTATAACTCATAATAATCACACAGAAAATATACTGAGAGATTTATAACTAATAATAATCACACAGAAAATATACTGAGAGATTTATAACTAACAATAATCACACAGAAAATATACTGAGAGATTTATAACTAACAATAATCACACAGAAAATATACTGAGAGATTTATAACTAATAATAATCACACAGAAAATATATTGAGAGATTTATAACTAACAATAATCACACAGAAAATATACTGAGAGATTTATAACTCATAATAATCACACAGAAAATATACTGAGAGATTTATAACTAATAATAATCACACAGAAAATATACTGAGAGATTTATAACTAACAATAATCACACAGAAAATATACTGAGAGATTTATAACTAACAATAATCACACAGAAAATATACTGAGAGATTTATAACTAACAATAATCACAGAAATATACTGAGAGATTTATAACTCATAATAATCACACAGAAAATATACTGAGAGATTTATAACTAATAATAATCACACAGAAAATATACTGAGAGATTTATAACTAACAATAATCACACAGAAAATATACTGAGAGATTTATAACTAATAATAATCACACAGAAAATATACTGAGAGATTTGATCAGCTGATTTAATATTATTATATAATAGAAGTGATATAGGTCAAGTCTCTTCTCCTATCCTTTTCTTAATTTTTCTAATGTATATTTTTATACACCCACATTATAATGTGGTCCGTCAATTTGATTTGAATGAAATTTGATGTGATCATTTTTATTGATGAGATCTTGAACAAGTTCAATGTTGACAATAATTTGATGAATGGGTTTTGAGTTATTGCCCTTGACTTAGTCAAAACTCATCAAAATTTGTTGAATTCAACAGTGACTACAGTTTTCAAGTTTTTATCCAATTGAAAGAAATTTGGTGTGAACATTTATATTGATGAGAACTTGGATTAGACCTAAATAATCTTAGAGTTTCAACCTGTGTTAAAACAGAAAATATATTTTAAAGTGGGCGTATCTTGCTAGGCAACTGCTTGTTGAATGTGTTTGTGCATGAAATATTGTTTATGTAAAAAACGAAATGACATGTTTTTTATAAACTGTCATAAAGAGTTATTGCCCTTGTTACAGTGATGCTGGTATGAGGTTTATGATTGGAGAAGATTGGAGAGATATGTTTGATGTTGTTATAACTAATGCCAGAAAACCTAAATTCTTTAATGAAACTTCACGGTATGTATATTATTGACTATTGGTTGCTCTAGTTCCGTTATTAGGGGATTCAGTTAGTTAGAAGCTAGGTTACTTAAACAGATTGTACCTTGAATAAGACATAGTAGACGAACTGTAGGCATGGCAGACGTCTTCTTCCTGGGTGATTTGTGAAACAGGTCCACCAAGGCATTAGTCATCAGTTTGATTCTATGTACGGGAAGGAAAATAAATAGACAAAATGTAGGCCCATACAAAGACCTGCATGGACTTGATAGTTTCCTTTTTAAAACTAGAAGTGCAGAGTAGGACGTAAAACTCCATTCATTTCATTTAAAACAGGTCTTGGTTGCAGGTTATCAGGGCTGAAATTGTTCTAGCTATTAGACTGTTTAAATAAAGTACAGACTGTCCACTGAACTATGTTCTTAATTATTTGTACTTCCAGTCCATTCCGTAAACTAGATGAAGTCAGGAACACCCAGTCTTGGGGTAAGGTAATGGAACTCCAGAAAGGGCGTGTCTATCAAGAAGGAAATTTTTCACGGTTAAAAGATATGACGGGTTGGTTCGGAAATAAAGTTTTATATTTTGGGGATCATGTATACAGTGATTTAGCCGTGAGTTTTTTTTAATTGATTTTTCTTAGTTTCTGCTTTAATGATGCCTCTCTTTCTAATTGTAAACCAATAAACCAGTGCTTCTCGATGGGAGTCCATATGGAGTTACCACATATTTCGTCAAGGAATCTCATAAATAAGAATTGAGAAGCACTGCAATAAACCAATATAATTACAAGATTTTAAGTATTTTTTGATTGATTTTGGACCCCTGGCAGAGTAAATATAGTAACTGATATATTAGAACTGTTGCTAAAATGACACAGTTTGACGTCTCTAATGTCATGTCATTGGAACAAGATACTTCTTGCCAAAAGGTGCAGAAGAGAAGGATGTCAAACTCCATTTTAAATTTTCAGGATCCATCGTTAAAACATGGTTGGAGAACGGCTGGTATTATTCCTGAATTAGAGGTGAGTGTATCGTTACGTCTGTTTAAAAATAGACTAGTAATGGTAGACCAGGGAGGAAGAGACAAGTTGTCTTAAAGTTTGATATCACAGATCTTCCCTTTCAGATTTATAAACAGAACTACTGTCAAGTTTAAACTCTAGGCTGGTTTTTTATACAGATCTACCAAGTCTAGGTGGACAATCTTCCTTCATCCTTAACTTGATGTCCTATTAATACTAGCAATAAATAGACATCTTGGTGTCCGTAACATACAACTCAGCCGTGGGGACATCTGTTACCTTGTTGTCCAACCTTTAATGGATAAATACTTGCTAATATCAGACATTTGATCTAGTCAGCCAGTCATGTCTGTAAAATATACCTGTATCAACATCCCCGCTCCAAGGTAATTATTGTGTATTTACAGAATGACGTACAGAAGATGAATACAGTAGAATATCAGAAGAATGTAAAATGGTTAGTTTCGTTAGTTCAGCTGATAGAGGAATCTCAGGTTAGATAATTCATTTTAGACGTTACAGCTTACAGCTCCCTCTACTGGTCTCGAAATAACACGATTATTTAATTAAACCAGTTGTAAAATTTCTATATTGACCAGTGACATGGTTCGCTGAATTGATTTTAGTCGCAATATAGTATTTAGATGAATATATCATTTGACAAACTTACCAGTAAAAATTGATCCACAAGTATGAATTATTGAAATAAATCTTCTGAAGTTAGCCCAAAATTACATTCAAGTTTAGAATTAGCAGAAATCAACTTACAGTAATACTGCATCTTAGAATAGACGTAAATATAAGTTCTCAAGAATGGTCAATATGAGTATATATTCATCAAGAATGGTCAATATGAGTATATATTCATCAAGAATGGTCAATATGAGTATATATTCATCAAGAATGGTCAATATGAGTTTTTTATATTCATCAAGAATGGTCAATATGAGTATATATTCATCAAGAATGGTCAATATGAGTATATATTCATCAAGAATGGTCAATATGAGTATATATTCATCAGTGAACTTACCTGGTGTCATAAAGTAACAGAATCCCTGTAAAATCTGTAAAACTCACAAAACTAAGTAATTATTGAAAAACACTTAATCAATTTATTGTCCAACTCTATGTTCCATCTAAGATACAGTTTTCTTTTTAATTTTACCTCAAAATTATTATCATGTAAAAAATATAAAATGTTTTTATTCCAGCATCAATCTAGTTTAGAATCAGCTGAGTTGATAGAAATATGGTTGGAAGAACGAGATGAGATCAGGTAAGAGATACCTTGTTGCCATGGAATAAAACAACAAGATTTCCCCCTGTCAGTGATGCAAGACTGACATGGAAGAAGCATCTTGTTGTTCAGATAGGAAAATAAACCGAGGCCCTGTGTACTACAGACTGTGCATGTTAAAGATCCCTTGACAGTTGGAAATCTTAAATAAATAAGTACGCTTATGCTGAGGTCGAGGCAAAATTTACTTTATAGCACACTGCATGGTATTGCCCGTCTTCATTAGCCCATTAGATGCAAAAGAGTAAGACTTAAAACGTTTATTTCATTTTCTAGCCTCCTTTCTTCCGCCATAATAACGTATATCATCAAGTGATATTTGTTTATTGTAGATATAAACTTAAAGCCATGTTTAACCCTAGATTTGGAAGTTTATTCCGAACTCACAACAACCCAACGTATTTTTCGCGACGTCTGGGCCGGTTTGCCGATATTTATATGTCTAGTCTTATAAATCTTTTACATTATAACGTAGATCATACCTTTTATCCACGACGTAGTGTTCTACCTCATGAACCTAATCCATTCTAAACCAATCAAAATACTCTATTTATACCATGTGATACCTGTCAACCAATCAGGTTGTGCTACTGTGTATATATGACAAATAAATCATTATCCATTTTAATTGGATTGTGCTGGAAATGTTAAACTGTATATTTTGGAAGTGTGAAATGTTTCAACAATTTACATTGTCATCATCAGTTTATATAGTATACTACTCCTGAGTTTTATTGTACACAATGTTTCTACAATTTACATTGTCATCATCAGTTTATATAGTATACTACTTCTGAGTTTTATTGTACACAATGTTTCAACAAGTTACATTGTCATTATCAGTTTATATAGTATACTACTCCTGAGTTTTATTGTACACAATGTTTCAACAATTTACATTGTCATCATCAGTTTATATAGTATACTACTCCTGAGTTTTATTGTACACAATGTTTCTACAATTTACATTGTCATTATCAGTTTATATAGTATACTACTCCTGAGTTTTATTATACACAATGTTTCAACAATTTACATTGTCATCATCAGTTTATATAGTATACTACTCCTGAGTTTTATTGTACACAATGTTTCAACAATTTACATTGTCATCATCAGTTTATATAGTATACTACTTCTGAGTTTTATTTTACACAATGTTTCTACAATTTACATTGTCATCATCAGTTTATATAGTATACTACTCCTGAGTTTTATTATACACAATGTTTCAACAATTTACATTGTCATCATCAGTTTATATAGTATAGTAATCCTAGGTTTTATTGTACACAACGTTTCAACAATCTACATTGAGTGAGGTTAAATCTCGTGTTAGTGTTCCATGTTAGTGTTAACACCATCACATAACACGATATGTGAACTCATTCTTCATGTTAATATACAGTGTACTCTGAGTAATCCAACACTCTCGCTAATCCGACATTATTTTAGCGGTCCAGATATATGTTGGATTATCCAGATTACTCAGAGTACACTGTATTATAACACCAAATTAATTGCAGAACACTTAACACGTAACACTAACACGAGATTTGACCTCACCCATTGTCATCACCAGATATCACTTATAGATTATTATTGTGAGTTAGACATAAAAGTGTGTAGAATATTATATATCGATCTAACTAATTAATTTAAATCTATTTTTAGTTATTGATAGCGTCAGGTCTCAAATACAGATATAGAAGTATTATTTATTGTAAATATTCATTTTGATGTTGCCAAAGATTGTTTTTAATTGTCAATATGATTTGTATATAAATATTTTATTTAATCCTGTTTTTACTCAATTCTACTGAGTTTGAAACAGGACACTTTATTAAAGTGATACTACGTCTTATAATGAACATAAAAGTTCTCAAGAATGGTCAATATGAGTATATATTCATCAGTGAACTTACCTGGTGTTATAAAGTAACTGAATCCTTTTAAAATAGGGAAAACTCACAAAACTAAGTAATAATTGAAAATCAATGTATTTTTATGGATAATTACTAAGTGTTTGGGGATTTATCAGATTATATAAGGATTCTGTTATGTTATTTATGGCAGCAGGTATATCTACTGATAAATATATACTCTTATTGGCCAAGTTTAAAATTTTAAAATATTATGTTCCACTAAGACTTAGTTTCACTTTTATACCAAAATAATCATATAACTTGTTGAATGTAAATAACACAGGCATTATCATTATACGTTTAAACACTGGGGTTTTATTCTCCAAATATGAACACAAGATAATTTAAGTTTTCCCAGTCATTGGGTTAGATCTGGTGATTTGGGTTTTAAAAATGAAAAGCTGTTGTTATGAAAAGAAAATCGATAGATTTGAGTATTGGGAGACAGCATGCTTAAGTGGTAAAAACCAGACGAAATTGGTAGATTACACATGTATGTCTAAATGATGAGGAAGAGACTGAAATTTAAAATTGTTTTTTTTTTTGGGCTGTTAAATCTGTCCCCCAGCCAGTTTCTAAGGTGATGACACATCCCTTCATCCAGTTTGGGAACTGGGTGTAGTCAGGGTGGTCAGGCGATATATTTTTAGCTTAGCTTGAAAAACAGTAGTAAGAGCTACTGACTGTATTATTTATAATTATCTACTGCCCTACTCAACTACTGTAAGGCTAGAAATTAATGAGCGGTCTCCATTTAAATACTTAACTCTCCATTTAAATACTTAACTCCATATAATTCACTTGGGAATATGTATTTAAAAATGCAGATAGAAATTAATGCGATCGCGGATAGGTCGATTTAACGCATTAATTTCTATCTCGCAATAATTTGTAGCCTTACAGTATACTGTGTTCTATTTTATTGTATTTTGTAAATATTATATCTATTTAATTCTAGATTGTTAAAAGTTTTGTTTATGTTTTACTAAGTTTAAATTCTATATAGAGCTGTTTAAAATATTTTACTTCTGTCTTCTTATTTCTGTGTGTTATATGAATTTTACTAATAATTTATAAATGAGTTGAAATTGTTATCAGTGATGTTTTAACAAGAAATGTAATTTTACCACTATCAATTCTTTTTTAATGCTGGTTTATTCAAATTCACTTAAATATTATCTAATACAAAACGTTTTACCAACAGACGTAATTAGTTGATTATCAATCTGATTTCTTTTTGAAGTTATACTTCCTTTTAAACTGGAACATAAAGTCTCAAACTTGGTCAATAAGAGTATATATATATATATTCATCAAATAAAATCATTAGAAATTATGTTTATATTTAGTGTCACAATGTCACATTGTAAGTTATAATTAAGATCAAATATATTTCAGATTTTCTCAATGAGAATATAATTTAATACAACTGACAGTTACAGTGTCATACAACTGACAGTTACAGTGTCATACAACTGACAGTTACAGTGTCATACAACTGACAGTTACAGTGTCATACAACTGACAGTACAGTGTAATACAACTGACAGTTACAGTGTAATACAACTGACAGTTACAGTGTAATACAACTGACAGTTACAGTGTAATACAACTGACAGTACAGTGTAATACAACTGACAGTACAGTGTAATACAACTGACAGTTACAGTGTAATACACTGCAGTTACAGTGTCATACAACTGACAGTTACAGTGTAATACAACTGACAGTTACAGTGTCATACAACTGACAGTTACAGTGTAATACAACTGACAGTTACAGTGTAATACAACTGACAGTTACAGTGTCATACAACTGACAGTTACAGTGTAATACAACTGACAGTTACAGTGTAATACAACTGACAGTTACAGTGTAATACAACTGACAGTTACAGTGTAATACAACTGACAGTTACAGTGTAATACAACTGACAGTTACAGTGTAATACAACTGACAGTTACAGTGTAATACAACTGACAGTTACAGTGTAATACAACTGACAGTTACAGTGTATACAACTGACAGTTACAGTGTAATACAACTGACAGTTACAGTGTAATACAACTGACAGTTACAGTGTTATACAACTGACAGTTACAGTGTCAAAACAACTGACAGTTACAGTGTAATACAACTGACAGTTACAGTGTCATACAACTGACAGTTACAGTGTCATACAACTGACAGTACAGTGTCATACAACTGACAGTTACAGTGTATACAACTGACAGTTACAGTGTATACAACTGACAGTTACAGTGTAATACAACTGACAGTTACAGTGTAATACAACTGACAGTAATGTACAGTGTCATACAACTGACAGTTACAGTGTCATACAACTGACAGTTACAGTGTCATACAACTGACAGTTACAGTGTAATACAACTGACAGTACAGTGTAATACAATGACGTTTCAGTGTAATACAACTGACAGTCAGTGTATACAACTGACAGTTACAGTGTATACAACTGACAGTACAGTGTATACAACTGACAGAATGTTGCTTCATATAAAGTACAATTCTGCATCTTTAAAATCAGTAAATTTCACCCAGTGTTTAAGTTTTAAGTTGAAGAACGTTGTTTGTTCAATAAAAAATCTGCTTTCTGAATCAGAAATACCAGGATTAAGTTGTATTAGAAAGAATATTTATATAGAGCAAATAAAGGTCTTTTTTAAATCTCGCATTTTGTATTATAAATCATTTGTATATGTCCACAATGTGAGTTAAAATTTTAACCCTATGTACCCTTGTGTTGACAAGTTGTGATTAAAGGTGATGTACCTATGTGTTAAGTTTAAGACAAAATTTTTTGCTCAAGAATAACATCTTTACGCCATGTTTCAGTTAAAACCATGATAAATTTCTTGTAGACATCAAAACTCAATAATAAAATACAATAGATTTAATAGAAAGCAGAATAAATAAATAAAATAACAATAAAAATATTCCAGTTGTTATTTTCAGCACCATTCTCTTGTATAATCTTCACAATAATAATACTATTAATCTCTACAACTCATTTTATTTTACATTTCTTTATACCTTCATAAGTTTATTTCAAAGCTATGTAGGGAATACTGAAACTATGTAAGGTTCTTATATATATACAAAAAATGACATAGTAACCAATTTATATATTACATTACATAGCAACCGATGTATATATTAATTTACATAGCAACCTATACACATTACATAGCAACCAATGTATATATTAATTTACATAGCAACCTACAATTACATAGCAACCAATGTAATATCATTACATTACAAAAAGCAACCAATGTATACATTAATTTACATAGCAACCTATACACATTACATAGCAACCAATGTATATATCAATTTACATAGCAACCTATACACATTACATAGCAACCAATGTATATATTAATTTACATAGCAACCAATGTATATATCAAATTACATAGCAACCTATACACATTACATAGCAACCAATGTATATATCAATTTACATAGCAACCTATACACATTACATAGCAACCAATGTATATATCAAATTACATAGCAACCAATATCACATTACATAGCAACCAATGTATATATCAATTTACATAGCAACCAAGGTATATATCAATTTACATAGCAACCTATACACATTACATAGCAACCAATGTACATATTAATTCACATAGCAACCAATGTATATAACAAATTACATAGTAACCTATACACATTACATAGCAACCAATGTATAAATTAATTTACATAGCAACCAATGTACATATCAAATTACAAAGCAACTTTTTATCTCTATACAAATCACACATGTTATTATCACACTTGCTTGGATTTCTATCAATCGCTTTTTATAAGTAAAGCCATAAAATTTCCACATTTTAATTCCAATATTTCATCAACATCCTCAAGCCTTCTCAAGCCCTATTATTTCCAGAATTTGTTTTTCTGAGGTTTAACAGCCACTGTTTTTTTATCTGTTTTCTTGGGAGCTTCTGTTTTAACTTCTTGGTGTGTATCCTATAATTACAAAAATTAACGATAAACCTTGAAAAAATTAATAATAGGAAGAAAAGGTACTGGGGCCTTATTCTCCAAAACTTAAATAAGGTAGATGTTTAGAAATACAGTAATCTGATTGGAAAATGGAACTAAATTAAAAACCAATTTTAGTAATTAACCATTCAGATGACTGGAACACTAAAATCGTCTTAAGTTAAGTTTTCAAGAATAAGGTCCCAGATGACTGGAACACTAATATCATCTTAAGTTAAGTTTTCAAGAATAAGGTCCCAGATGACTGGAACACTAAAATCATCTTAAGTTAAGTTTTCAAGAATAAGGTCCCAGATGACTGGAACACTAAATCATCTTAAGTTAAGTTTTCAAGAATAAGGTCCCAGATGACTGGAACACTAAAATCATCTTAAGTTAAGTTTTCAAGAATAAGGTCCCAGATGACTGGAACACTAAAATCATCTTAAGTTAAGTTTTCAAGAATAAGGTCCCAGATGACTGGAACACTAAAATCATCTTAAGTTAAGTTTTCAAGAATAAGGTCCCAGATGACTGGAACACTAAAATCATCTTAAGTTAAGTTTTCAAGAATAAGGTCCCAGATGACTGGAACACTAAAATCATCTTAAGTTAAGTTTTCAAGAATAAGGTCCCAGTGACTGGAACACTAAAATCATCTTAAGTTAAGTTTTCAAGAATAAGGTCCCAGATGACTGGAACACTAAAATCATCTTAAGTTAAGTTTTCAAGAATAAGGTCCCAGATGACTGGAACACTAAAATCATCTTAAGTTAAGTTTTCAAGAATAAGGTCCCAGATGACTGGAACACTAAAATCATCTTAAGTTAAGTTTTCAAGAATAAGGTCCCAGATGACTGGAACACTAAAATCATCTTAAGTTAAGTTTTCAAGAATAAGGTCCCAGATGACTGGAACACTAAAATCATCTTAAGTTAAGTTTTCAAGAATAAGGTCCCAGATGACTGGAACACTAAAATCATCTTAAGTTAAGTTTTCAAGAATAAGGTCCCAGATGACTGGAACACTAAAATTATCTTAAGGTAAAGTTTTGGATTTTGTTATTTTCTGTATTACAGTTCTTAAAAAAGCAACATTACTGTCAAATAAAGGTCTAGACATTTAGATGGCTTCAGGGGAATCCCATACTGTTGGCAAGTGTAAGTTGTTGGTTTAATCTGTTATTTCTATGACGTAAAACCATTAGTCAAATAAAGTCAGACCTTTAATCTTCAGATTAGTTGGTGTTGTAATTTAATGGACTCTAATTAGATTCAGGTCTGTTATTTCTATGAAGTAAGACAGACGTGATAGTTTCATTCAACTGATTTAGTCTGGTGTTGTAATTTAATGGACTCTAATAAGGTTCTGGTCTGTTATTTCTATGATGTAAGAAAAACACGATAGTGTCAGATGATCCTTGGAGAAGAAGATTTAGAATATTAATATAATGATCAACCTACCTTAGTTGCTGAAGAAGATGGTTTCTGTGTGCTAGGTTTTTTAGGTGGATTTGACCTAGGAGAAAGTTTAGCACTAGGTTTTGATTTCCCACCATTTTGATTTCTGAAAAGAGAAAGATTTTTTATATATTAACTATCTGGATGTATTTAAAGAGATTGTTAAAAGTTTTTCTACAAACAATTTAGAAACACATATCTTTATTAACAAGGTACATAATGTAATGTTTAAAGGTTCTTGTAAAAGAGTGGATCAAACAGAGCTAACATGATAACACTATTTATTAAAATGGCTGCGGCAACACACATGTTTACATGACAATGGAAATAACCACTTCTAATAACAGTAATAGAAACTCTGTTATCGTACATAACACACTTCTTTAATAACAAGGTATATTACACACTTCTATAATAACAAGGTATATTCGTCATCAAGTAAATTGTGTTGAAATGTTATGTACTATGTTATTAAAGAAGTGTGTAAATTGTGTTGAAATGTTATGTACTATCTTATTAAAGAAGTGTGTAAATTGTGTTGAAATGTTAGGTACTATCTTATAAAAGAAGTGTGTAAATTGTGTTGAAATGTTATGTACTATGTTATAAAAGAAGTATGTAAATTGTGTTGAAATGTTATGTACTATCTTATAAAAGAAGTGTGTAAATTGTGTTGAAATGTTAGGTACTATGTTATTAAAGAAGTGTGTAAATTGTGTTGAAATGTTATGTACTATGTTATTAAAGAAGTGTGTAAATTGTGTTGAAATGTTAGGTACTATGTTATTAAAGAAGTGTGTAAATTGTGTTGAAATGTTTATGTACTATGTTATTAAAGAAGTGTGTAAATTGTGTTGAAATGTTATGTACTATGTTATTAAAGAAGTGTGTAAATTGTGTTGAAATGTTATGTACTATGTTATTAAAGAAGTGTGTAAATTGTGTTGAAATGTTATGTACTATGTTATTAAAGAAGTGTGTAAATTGTGTTGAAATGTTATGTACTATGTTATTAAAGAAGTGTGTAAATTGTGTTGAAATGTTATGTACTATGTTATTAAAGAAGTGTGTAAATTGTGTTGAAATGTTATGTACTATGTTATTAAAGAAGTGTGTAAATTGTGTTGAAATGTTATGTACTATGTTATTAAAGAAGTGTGTAAATTGTGTTGAAATGTTATGTACTATGTTATTAAAGAAGTGTGTAAATTGTGTTGAAATGTTATGTACTATGTTATTAAAGAAGTGTGTAAATTGTGTTGAAATGTTATGTACTATGTTATTAAAGAAGTGTGTAAATTGTGTTGAAATGTTATGTACTATGTTATTAAAGAAGTGTGTAAATTGTGTTGAAATGTTATGTACTATGTTATTAAAGAAGTGTGTAAATTGTGTTGAAATGTTATGTACTATCTTATTAAAGAAGTGTGTAAATTGTGTTGAAATGTTATGTACTATGTTATTAAAGAAGTGTGTAAATTGTGTTGAAATGTTATGTACTATGTTATTAAAGAAGTGTGTAAATTGTGTTGAAATGTTATGTACTATGTTATTAAAGAAGTGTGTAAATTGTGTTGAAATGTTAGGTACTATGTTATTAAAGAAGTGTGTAAATTGTGTTGAAATGTTATGTACTATGTTATTAAAGAAGTGTGTAAATTGTGTTGAAATGTTATGTACTATGTTATTAAAGAAGTGTGTAAATTGTGTTGAAATGTTATGTACTATGTTATTAAAGAAGTGTGTAAATTGTGTTGAAATGTTATGTACTATGTTATTAAAGAAGTGTGTAAATTGTGTTGAAATGTTATGTACTATGTTATTAAAGAAGTGTGTAAATTGTGTTGAAATGTTATGTACTATGTTATTAAAGAAGTGTGTAAATTGTGTTGAAATGTTATGTACTATGTTATTAAAGAAGTGTGTAAATTGTGTTGAAATGTTATGTACTATGTTATTAAAGAAGTGTGTAAATTGTGTTGAAATGTTATGTACTATGTTATTAAAGAAGTGTGTAAATTGTGTTGAAATGTTATGTACTATGTTATTAAAGAAGTGTGTAAATTGTGTTGAAATGTTATGTACTATGTTATTAAAGAAGTGTGTAAATTGTGTTGAAATGTTATGTACTATGTTATTAAAGAAGTGTGTAAATTGTGTTGAAATGTTATGTACTATGTTATTAAAGAAGTGTGTAAATTGTGTTGAAATGTTATGTACTATGTTATTAAAGAAGTGTGTAAATTGTGTTGAAATGTTATGTACTATGTTATTAAAGAAGTGTGTAAATTGTGTTGAAATGTTATGTTCTATGTTATTTAAGAAGTATGTATTTATCACATTATAAATATCTTGTATTATACAATATTGGTTTTTACATGCGCACATATGAAAGTTCGGTAAAAGGTAATGTTTTTATATTCAGCATTATTTATACACACAAGTTCTCCTAAAGTTCATACATTTAATACCATACAGGGATGTAACAGTTTTGAATAAGGTATTTCAACTTCTACAGGAACTATGGCGTTCAAGCACCATTAAGAAAACTGGCCAGACACTTCCTGTTTATAAAGGAAAGACAACTCACCTCGGTAAATTATTTAAAGCTGAAACTAGCATTGATGTTATATTACTGGACGCTGCCGTGGATGATGGCTGGCGTGACCTTTGACCTGATCCACCATCTTGGTTCAACTGGTGTTGGTATTGTGATAATAACTGGGAAATTTCTGCCATCTGATCAGGGGGTATAACTCCTGGAAGAGATGCTGAAAATAACCAACATTCAATGATTGTTTGACAATAATGCACATTAAAATGGACACTAAAGCTCATCCACTCAGTTCAATTATATTTTAGTAAATAATCAACTTGCTATTGGATGTTAGGTTTATAAACATTTAGAGAAATATACAGTTGAAAGTAACCTGTAGAATTAGATAAATCTTGGTTACCATGACTACCAGAAGCTTCCTCTCTTGTCTTCTTGTCAACTACACTCTAAATAGAATTGAGCAGCATTTAGTATTTATATCCATAAACAACAATATAGATAACAATTACTCTATTAAAATAATTCACGATGTTTTGACGAGGATACTCCAGTCGTTATCAAACAATGAGAATATATAAAACTGTTTAATATCAAACTAGATTTGTCAGTGTTGACAATTCTGGTTTTGGACTTTTTTCATTAGTATTAACAGGAAGGCCCACCAACCATAAACAAAATCAACATATAGTAAGAATATTACTGTTTCACCATCTGAAACTATCGCGTCATTCTTATGTCAGAGAAATAACAGACTCAAACCAAATGGATTTGGGTAACTAGGTCTCTCCTTTAAAATTTTCCTAATTACTAAAATCTTGATTTCAAAAATAGTAAAAATTCTAGAGAAACGGAGAAACAACAACCAAACTAACCTGTTTTTCTCGGAGTTGTTGAAATCGGAGTAAATCTTGGTTTAATTGTTCCGCTTGCTGGGTATCATTCAGTTCCAGGTCTAACGTTAAATCTCGAGACGTATCTATATCACCAGGTGTATCATGGACTGGTCGTTCTTGACTAGATATCGGTGATTTCTCTAATAACTATAATAATAATGTAAGAAATTT
>JAUJPP010000011.1:3829251-4033973 GCA_030562195.1 Nipponacmea schrenckii
AATTCTAGTTTTTTTATTTCTGTCGTTAATTGTCTTGTTCTATCTTCTAATTCTTTCACTCTCTCTTCAGCTTCATCTGTTTTTCTCTACATTATAATATCATAAATATAATCACAATTCTCCAGTCCAGGAGTGGACAAGTGTTTTGACATTAAATTAAGTAAAGTAATCATAGGACAAGAAATAATCGAAGTGTTTATGAAGACGGTGTTAAGCGGAAAAGTTAGATGACGGGACAATAAAAATGTGATCATAAACTACTGAAGTGTTTGTGAAGAAGACATTTAGCCAAAATGTTAGACAGGACAATAGTATATATTTTTAATTGTTTTCCACTGTGGGTATCTATAATATAGTTTAATATGTTAGACAACAGACAATAGTATATATTTTTAATTGTTTTCCACTGTGGGTATCTATAATATAGTTTAATATGTTAGACAACGGACAATAGTATATATTTTTAATTGTTTTCCACTGTGGGTATCTATAATATAGTTTAATATGTTAGACAGGACAATAGTATATATTTTTAATTGTTTTCCACTGTGGGTATTTATAATATAGTTCAAAAGGTTAGACGACAGGACAATAGTATATATTGATATCAATCTATTCATTTTAACTGGCATTATCATATTATTCTTAATATTTTACCTGTTCCTGATGTGAGTGGCGTAATAAATTTGAGTAAAAACTTAGCTAAACGTGAGAAATGTTTAGTAGCCCTGGAGCCTGAGTCTGGGCATTATACTGCTAACACTAAAACAACTATTTTTATCAAAGTTGTGCAGTTAGTAAGAGTAATATAAAAAGGAATACATCACATATTAAAATAATTCTCTCCATCAAACAAAAAGGTACATACCCTTTCCATGTGTATCACTTTTAAATTAGCATCTTTAACTTCATCTATTTTACTCAACAAATCTTGTTCCCGCCTGTAAAACTCATCTTGTTCCTAGTAATAGAGAAATAAACAGAGAGAATATTACACCAGTATTGGTATGATAAATCAATACACAGTTTGACATGTTTATTGGTGAAAATAATCCAGTTTTCATTCTCTAGCTAACTTAGGTAGGTCCAGTACTCAGCTGTAAATAGGTATTAATAATCTAGGAAAGATCAAAAGGTTTGACCAAGTTGTTAAAAAGATCATTAACTATGAACCTAAGTTGTAATCCTTGTTACAAGGACCAGCTGGTAGAAAGGATCCTTGAGAACCTAAGTTGTTATCCTTGTAAAATCAATACCAAAAGGTTTGACCAAGGACCAGCTGGTAGAAAGGATCCTTGAGAACCTAAGTTGTTATCCTTGTAAAATCAATACCAAGAGGTTTGACCAAGGACCAGCTGGTAGAAAGGATCCTTGAGAACCTAAGTTGTTATCCTTGTAAAATCAATACCAAGAGGTTTGACCAAGGGCCAGCTGCTAGAAAGGATCCTTGAGAACCTAAGTAATTATCCTTGTAAAATCAATACCAAGAGGTTTGACCAAGGGCCAGCTGCTAGAAAGGATCCTTGAGAACCTAAGTTATTATCCTTGTAAAATCAATACCAAGAGGTTTGACCAAGGACCAGCTGGTAGAAATGAAATGAATGGAGTTTTACGTCCTACTCTTCTGCACCTTATGGGCTAATGAAGACGGGGACCAGCTGGTAGAAAGGATCCTTGAGAACCTAAGTTGTTATCCTTGTAAAATCAATACCAAGATAATTAACCAAGGGCCAGCTGGTAGAAAGGATCCTTGTGAACCTAAGTTGTTATCCTTGTAAAATCAATACCAAGAGGTTTGACCAAGGACCAGCTGGTAGAAAGGATCCTTGAGAACCTAAGTTATTATCCTTGTAAAATCAATACCAAGAGGTTTGGCCAAGAACCAGCTGGTAGAAAGGATCCTTGAGAACCTAAGTTATTATCCTTGTAAAATCAATACCAAGAGGTTTGACCAAGAACCAGCTGGTAGAAAGGATCTTTGAGAACCTAAGTTGTTATCCTTGTAAAATCAATACCAAGAGGTTTGACCAAGGACCAGCTGGTAGAAAGGATCCTTGAGAACCTAAGTTATTATCCTTGTAAAATCAATACCAAGAGGTTTGACCAAGGACCAGCTGGTAGAAATGAAATGAATGGAGTTTTACGTCCTACCCCGCATCTTATGGGCTAATGAAGACGGAGACCAGCTGGTAGAAAGGATCCTTGAGAACCTAAGTTGTTATCCTTGTAAAATCAATACCAAGAGGTTTGACCAAGGACCAGCTGGTAGAAAGAATCCTTGAGAACCTAAGTTGTTATCCTTGTAAAATCAATACCAAGAGGTTTGACCAAGAACCAGCTGGTAGAAAGGATCTTTGAGAACCTAAGTTGTCATCCTTGTAAAATCATTCCAAAAGGTTTGACCAAGGACCAGCTGGTAGAAAGAATCCTTGTGAACCTACGTTGTTATCCTTGTAAAATCAATACCAAGATGTTTAACCAAGGACCAGCTGGTAGAAAAGATCCTTAACTGTGAACCTAAGTTGTTATCCTTGTAAAATCAATACCAAGAGGTTTGACCAAGGACCAGCTGGTAGAAAAGATCCTTAACTGTGAACCTAAGTTGTTATCCTTGAAAATCAATACCAAGAGGTTTGACCAAGGACCAGCTGGTAGAAAGGATCCTTGTGAACCTAAGTTGTTATCCTTGTAAAATCAATACCAAGATGTTTAACCAAGGACCAGCTGGTAGAAAAGATCCTTGTGAACCTAAGTTGTTATCCTTGTAAAATCATTACCAAGATGTTTAACCAAGGACCAGCTGGTAGAAAGGATCCTTGTGAACCTAAGTTGTTATCCTTGTAAAATCATTACCAAGATGTTTAACCAAGGACCAGCTGGTAGAAAGGATCCTTCTGAACCTAAGTTGTTATCCTTGTAAAATCATTACCAAGAGGTTTGACCAAGGACCAGCAGGTACAAAGGATCCTAGTGAACCTAAATTGTTATCCTCATAAAATCAATACCAAAAGGTTTGACCAAGGACCAGCTGGTAGAAAGGATCCTTAACTGTGAACCTAAGTTGTTATCCTTGTAAAATCAATACCAAGAGGTTTGGTCAAGGGCCAGCTGGTAGAAAGGATCCTTGTGAACCTAAGTTGTTATCCTTGTAAAATCAATACCAAGAGGTTTGACCAAGTACCAGCTGGTAGAAAAGATCCTTGTAAACCTAAGTTGTTATCCTTGTAAAATCAATACCAAAAGGTTTGACCAAGGACCAGCTGGTAGAAAGGATCCTTGTGAACCTAAGTTGTTATCCTTGTAAAATCAATACCAAGATGTTTAACCAAGGACCAGCTGGTAGAAAGGATCCTTGTGAACCTAAGTTGTTATCCTTGTAAAATCAATACCAAGATGTTTGACCAAGGACCAGCTGGTAGAAAAGATCCTTTACTGTGAACAGAAGGGATCTTCTTTTACCCTTTAAAAAATCATGGTTTCTCTTTCCTTTCTTTTATAAGTGTACTGGGTAGTTTGTCATCTACTGTGGTGGTTGGTAAGGGACAATTAAAGGGATAATAGTCGTTAGAATACACTCGTCCTACGGCTTATATTTGTGTTTAATATTGACTATTAGTTCAATTAGTATGCATCCCACAGTTTACCAAATTTTAAAAAGCCACAAAAAAATATATTCGGAATTTTAAAAAAAAGTGAGCCAGCGACGATTCCATTCAGTTTGAGAATAAAAGCGTCTGGTAAATCAACGCTAAAACATCATTGTGGAATTCAACAGTAGGGGTCAAGGACGCGTGAAAATCCGCATGTTAGAGTTACTTCCCTTTATATTTACACGATTTGAAAATCGCTTGATGGATGGCTCAAGCGTTTTATGATTAACTACTTTATTTTGGGGATTTATCAGATTTTAGAGGGATTTTGATGTATAGGTAAGTCCACTGATGGATATATACTGTTATTGTCCAAATTTGAGTGAACTTAAAATTTTATGTTCGTTCTAACGCCTATTATCCCTTTAAAACAAGATATCAGAGACTAGAAACCAGCTTACATGATGAAGTCTATCTTGGGCAACTTGAGCTCGTTTTTCAGCCAGATCTCTGGATTCTTTAAGTTGATCCCATTCTATCATCATTAAACTGGACTTTTCTCTTTCACCTTCCAATAACTCAACAGTCGATTTCTTTTCTTTTACTAGATCTTTTACCTGGAAATATCACATTCTTCTATTATAACAAACTCTTATTCTCAAACAGGCTTTCTTGTTAAACATGGTACAGAGTTGAGGGTTGTATACATACACTTATATATATATATTGGTGAAATGACGACAGGTTGTGCCAAGAACACGGTTTACCAAACAACAGATTGATCAAGAATACAAAATTCCACAACAAGCCCACCTAGCTTATCTTATCACACCTAGCTTATCCTATCACACCTAGCAATATAACAAGTAAATGTTGGACAACCTCATCATGAACTGGATGTCTGAAATTTAATAATTAGAGGTGTTTATATGAGTTGGACCCACCTTGATTTCCAGTGTATTTATTTGTTCTGTAAACAACATTCTCTCAGACTGGAATCTCTCTTCCATTTCACTTATCTTTCTATCAAAATTATTCTGAACCTAAAAAAAAATAATTTCAAAACAATTTAATCCTTCGTGTCTACAATACTTCTTTAACAATATAAGAGAGTCAGTAGAAAACCAAAAGATATGTTATAATAGTCAGAACATACCAGTTGTTGTTTTTGAAAACTTTCTTCCATCTTGCCTTTTTCCTTCATTAAAACTTTTAAATATTCATCTTTCTCAAGTTCTCGTTTTTTCCAGCCTTCGACCACTCGAGCTAGTTGTTTATCTAACTGTTCTATCATAACGTCTTTCTTTTTATCTGTTGATATGGCAACCGCTACCTGTTGTTGACTCTCCAGTAACTGAAAACAAAATATCAATAAAAAAAACACGAATTTTACGATGAAATATCTAGCAGAAAATATTTAATTATCTTAAAATGTACATTATATATTCAAAAATAAACAAACAAAACAAAATTAAAACTAGAATTGCTTACAATTATGAACGTATTTCGAGAGCCTTAAAATATTATGTAGGCTAAATTTGCAATTACCTACATCTAGACAATATATTGAACATCATTTGACCTAGTTTTCAAAGTCATAAAATAATTAGGTCACACCTTCCGTAACGGTTAATGATGGCGAAAATATGAAAATTATCAATTTTTGCTGTATGTAAGTACACTTATCTCTATGAATTTTTTAAGTAAGCCAAATAAAAAAATATCTACTCGTAGACAATATATTGAATATTATTTGACCTAATTTTCAAGGTCATAGATTAAGTGGGTCACACCTTCCGTAGCCGTTAAAGTGACCTAATTTTGAAAAAATCGAAATTTAAATAATTCGAAAGAAAATACGAAATTTGAAAATCGGTCTCCAAGAAAAGGTAGATAATGATCCATTGTATCTATGTGCTAACTTTCATCAAAATCGGTCTATCAGTAGTGTCTGAATTTCGGATTTAAGAATTGTAACGAAAATTCAAAATGGCGGCCGATATGGCAGCTCGACCTAATTATTCAGGTCAAATCGATTACTATTGACAAGTTATTTATAAAACAGTTTTCACTTTTCACCTAGCAGTTATAGACCGGAAGTTACGTAATTACGTCATTTGAGGCTAAACCGGAAGTGGATTTTTTTTCTTCACATTTTTTCAAAAATTATAAACATATCGCCTATCAACTGGTAAAGTTTCAAAATTTTACCATTTATATTAAAGGAGAAATCACGGTCTGAAATTTTTGCCGATGACCCTTGAATATTGAATTGCAAATCGTGGGTAAAATAATTAACCTAATTGCATAAAACCTATAATTGTTAGTTGACAAATACATTGAAGTTTTCAAATCTGAAAATCCGGTCAAAATCGAACTGAAAATAAACTTGCTAAAGCAAAAAAACCTGAACTTCCGGTTCTCACTTCCTGTCAGAGATAGAACTTCCGGTTTTGTTTTATTTGATAATAGAAATCATTCTAAGATCAACTGTAGATTTAGAATTTCTGCACCTTTTACCAGTTTGTCTGCAAACTCATCCAAGAATTACAAAAAAAAAAAAAAAAATAAAATAATCCGAACGATTACAATACGTTTTCGCCAAAGTCGAAATACGTAATTGGTTCAGAAGTAGATCAGTAAGGACAAAAACCCTAAAACGCGTGTTTATTATTTTTACTTACCGGTGCGTCATTTCCGATTAATGCAAAAATGAGTCATTTTAGAATCATCCACTAAGGACATGCATGGGATGTTAGAATGTCGTGTCAGATTATGTGTGGTATTTGCAGTTTTGTTTTGTCAGGGTAACGTGACCAGAATTGGGCGAAAAACAATACACTACAACTAGCTATTTCCAAGAGAATTGATAATCTAATTATTTAAGGATTAAAAGTTGGTCTTACTAACATTATTGGTGTGTAAACGTAGTTGATCACGTGACAAACTGAATAAATAACGAAGTGACCTATGTATGTTTGTGGCGTGATCAACTACGTTTACACGCTAATAATGTTAGTGAGACCAACGTTTAATTCTTATATTTATATTGTTGATACTTTTATTACCACAATTTCACTGTTTTATATAAAATTGATACAAATCTTAGATAAAGTCATTGATGAACCTCGACTACATCATAGTGTCACATGATATACTACAGTTTATTGTAAAATAAACACCAGTTTGTGTAACTGGTTTATTGAAGGGAGTGATAGTAGAAATGTTATTATTTATATAAATCTGTTTCTTACCTTAGCATTTAATTGTTGAATCTGTTCTTCACAATGCTAAAAATAAAATATTTAAATAAATAAATTATTTTCAAACAGAAAGATACACTACTTTCAATTTTCCATTGTCTTTTGTAAGGATCGGAGCATAACTTAAGCACAATTGGACTTGTTTTTTGCACAATTCAAACATTATGGTCTGCTTTTTTCTGAGTCAGACTTCCAACGTACAATCAGACATTGGGAAACTGGTTTGAAAAATCAGAAAGTTTTATAATGAACCAACTCTGGCGTCTCAATAATCAAGTCGACTCCCTGCACCACTAGAGCTCCCTACCAAAGCCTTGAGGAAGTATGATATGAGGGGGTGAGGTTTGGACAAGATCAATTTCATTCACTTGTATTACCACAGCCTTGATAAAGTATGATGAAAGGCGAATGAAACGTCTAAACACTTGGACCAATCAACGACACAGGTTGTACGTTACCTTTCTACGATATCTCTCACGTTCTAGAGCATCTCGTAAATACTGATTCTCATTCTGTACCGACGATTCCGTTCTCACATTACCAGCCTTCATATCTGTAAATATCTTGGAAGAAAAACTCGGAAAATTCTCAAAAATATTAGGCACATCTTCTGGCACTCTACCCCTGAAAAAATCACCCAAAAAAACGTCAGTTAATTTCACTCCAGGTAATGACATGACCTGTGTAGGCGGCCATGTGTAAGTTGCCGGCATAACTAGATTTGACATTAAACAGCGTTAGTTCATAAGTTGTTATTAATCCGCAATTTGGTTCTAGTTTCAACGAATTTAGACAAGAAATTTAAAACTGCTGGACAAATTCGCAAACTAATTAAAAATCAGTGAACTGACTGTTTGGATTAATGGTGTTTTATAGTTTTAATTAGGTTTGATAGATCGTTAAAAACAATCCTATACCTACCCTAGTAATGAACTAGTATCTAGACTTTGCCCTGCACGAGCTATAGGATGTTCCAGTATTAATTCACTGGGACTGGTGTTAGCATCTGCAACAGGAACATCTGAAAATACATAGAGTATATTCTTATTAAAAATGATTAATGATCAGCCTTCTATATACACAACCTCGATATTATATCAAGAATTAAAACGTTCAATTTTGTACCCAAACAACTATTCGTGGATCTATTAACTACTTAATACTTTGGTTAGCACAAGATTATGAAGAATAACTGCTTTTTACGCAATTTAATATTTCAAGATAATCCCTGTACCAAGTTATATATAGATTGTTTTGTCAAGTCTCTCAGTGTCGCATCTTGTATATATAACTAGTGCTGGATAATCAAAGTATTTAACTTTTGATTAACTGGTATAAATAGAAACATGTTATTATCCAATCAGAATAAAGAAGTTTCCACTCCGATTGCTTTATTTTTATTTTGGTACTTATTTTTTTATTCTCAATTAGAACTGAATACATTTTATTCTATTGTTAAGCTGCTTTATTGTTTCTCAAAACGCAACCAGCATGTAATAAATAATTATTGTAAGTCATGAAATACCCTTTCAAAGTGAGGTATTTATAGCACTGTTGTAAATCTGTATTACAAGAGAGAAATCCCGGCAAATTTCACCGGTAAAAAGCTGATTTGTCAATGCAATTTACTCATTGAAAATATCTTGGATTAATCGAATACAAATTGAATTATGCTGTCGAATAGTAAGAATCACTATTGGTGTGAGCACTAATACACACTCTACTTTAGTTTCTATATTCATCTTCAGCTTTACAAACACTTTTGTTGAGTTTCACTTTTTTATAAATAAACACATTATTACTTAACCTTTATAATCTAATAAGGATTAATATATCATATTTTCACGTTTTTATGAAATATATTATACAGTACATCTGAGGATGATTTGTGGTAAATATTGCTACTTATAAATGTCTAAAAAATAATTAAAATATTTAACAAACTTATTTTATATTGTTATCTTACCACTGAAAGAGTTGCCTGTGGAACGTAACATATTGTGAAGATGAGCTCGGACATCTTCCATACCCTGTATATCAACATTAACATCCCCTGAGGGGTAGAGACTGCCCCCTCCTCCCCCACTCCTTCTAACACCCTGGTTACTCTGATTACCCTGGTTTACTGCCATCTGAACATTCTGTAAATATAAAGGTGTTGATTACTATCAGAATTTCCAATTGTTTTCATGTCAGGTCCCAATGGCTCCTGTAATAAAACATGCCTAACCATTTATACGATCACTGATGATACAAAATTTATACTATTATTAGAATTACAGGAACCACAGACATCTGATTGTAAATGGAATTGTGTAAATTGATGCTATCAGTGTTTCTGATACACATAGAATACAGACGTCTGATCGAATATTGGATTCTATTTGTCCCGCAATCAACATATGAAGTTTAACTATTGTGGAAATGGGTTTTATGTACTTGTTGACACGACTACTTCCTGTCCGATCTGGGACGATCTGTTCGTGTTGCTTGTGCATGATAGATGGTTAAATTGTCTCTGAACGTGCAACACGATCACGCCCCAGATCAGACAGGAAGTAGTAGTGTCAAAAAAATGTGTACACATATTTATAAAACTATAAAACAAAACCAACCTGGTGAGTCCTTTGATATGATTGGTTGGTAACTTGGTAAGATCGTCCAGTGTTAGGACTGTATCGAACATCAGCTACTCCTAAATCATCACTTCCAACATCCGAGTTTGCATATGACGGTTGATACTGGTCGCTGTTCTGATAACCAACAGTTGCTTCCCTTTGTAAACTTATTCCACTTCGTCTCATTGTCGTGGAGATTTGACTGTCACTATGGTAACTGATCTGATCGTCAGAATCAGGATTATTATGACTAAAGACGTCTCGAGTAATAATGTCATCTTGCCCAACTCCAGCGATACGATTTTCAAAATGTGAGGAAGGATGTTGAACTTGTTGACCATCTTGAGGTAACCCATGGTGATGACTGTACGTCTGTCTCTGTTGATCAAAGGGAATTTGTCGATCAGACGGATTAGGGTTCTGTACAAATCTAGTAACTGGTTTTTGTTTTTCTTGGACATTCCCACCTTGTGCATTTGGGCGTGGTCGAGGTTGAACCTGTGAACGTGCCATATTAGATCCAGGTCTATTTTGATTGGTTCCTATCTTGCCTCTTGCTCCACCCATAACTTGGTTTTGTCGTTGATCGTGTTTTTCTTGACGTGAACAACCTCTTGGTTCAGGAATCTTCGATTTTTGATTATGATGTGCTAAATTTTGTCGAGATGGTTTTTGAGGATGATTTGATTTTTGAGGAGCGCCATCGTCAGCATTCTGATTCATATTAGGGAGAGAATGATACTGATCTACTTCCGAAGAATTACTGTCTTCAGTTTTGGCTGGTCCTCGGTCACTATGGAAACTGTCTAAACGCTCTTCCTGTACATCTGAAGGATCAGCATCGGAAATGAGTGAATAGTTTGGATGATGAGGAAACACGATTTCTCGTCGGGTTGGTAAAATCTGTCCTCCATTGTAATTTTCATTTTGATCTCCAGACGGTCGGAATCTTTCAGTTAAATCACGCTCCGAATATCTCGACTCGGACTGACCAGACGCTCCTGTATTATTTTGAGAAGCGTAGACGGCTAGTTGTTTTTTAACGCTTCGCGATTGTGTCTGATCAGAATTCTGGTCTCCATTATCGTTAAATGAAACGTGATCAAATTTATTCCATTCCAAACTATCATCAGGGTGTTTCATCAGCTCATTATTCGGTAAAATTTCTCCTGGACTCGGATTGGACAGTTTTCCTGGTGAACTTTGGACTCTTACTTGAGGATACTGGGGACTCCCATCACCATGGATATGACCTCGACCATTTGGTGTGCTATTATCAGGACCAGGACTGAATTTCAAACGTCGAGGACTACGCGGGACATCTCCATCATCGTGTTCATCCAAACTATCGTATAAATTAGGTGATTCAGTAAAGTTGTCATTGGTTACCAGAAATCCTGTGGAATCTGTTTGAGGAACGGTCGGAGTAGGAAAACTGAATCCTTGACCCGCCTGATCGTCTAAAGGAGATGCGTGACCTTCAATAATTCGTAAACTTTGATTATTATGAGATGTAAATTCTGTTTTTTCACGACTTGTTGTGACTGAAGACAAACCATTGTCATAATTGTCTTCAACATCTGAATTTTGCTGAATATCAGAATCTGTCGCATCTAAAAAATTCAACGCTTTCATTGGTGTAAACAGCTCCACATCTTCTTGTAAATTTTCACTCACTTTTGGACTTTTGGCCAACAATGGACTTGCTCCTTTATCATTAGAATAACCCTGATGATCTTGACTAGGTAGACTGTCTTTACCAGTCTGTTGTCCACTATCCACATCACTCTCTGTGATATCTAGTGGTAATTTTTCACTCATTTTAATACAGTCTACAGTTTGTTGATTGTCAATGACTTGTTTTTTCTGATCTTTGTTAAACTGTGAATATAAATGAAGGAAATCTCCCATTATCTATAAGATTACAACCAGAACTTGATACCAAATTCATCTTAAAATCAACTGAAATGAATAACCAAATATCAAAATTTAAGTTTAATAGATTGAAAAAAAAAGAAAACTTTCTTGTTTCAAACATTGTCTCAAAACTTCTAGGGAATGTTTGCTATATGAATATGAAGTGATTTAAGATTAAATAATGACTATTGGCCTACAATATATACTGCCGTATGTAGTCCCGTCAATTAAACTACAATAACGTAAGCTATGTAATCTCTTCGGTTTAACTACCAAAACAAATCTAACCAAACTACATTGTCAGTCATTGCCAATATAATATCTTAAGCATGGCGAACTATCCACTTGACAAGTTTTGCCGATTGCTAGAATACGCCTGTTTCCAATGTAAATATTCCCAGCTTCTAAATAGTTTATAATGGCCAATGTCAGCAAATTGTCAAGAGGTTTGAGGGTTAGCAAAATTTCATAAAATCAACCTCTCTCTATGACTAGCATGTGACTATAATATCAAATGTCCTCATTTTAAAAACATGTGTTGATGTTGAAAGAACAAGACTAAACATGCCAAATCAATAACATTCAACTTTGTTGACATTTTTTGTTGTTTTTCATCATTTTGACATGATCGACAAATTTACTAACATATTTCGATATGTTATCAAGGTAGATTCTACAAAATGACGTGTGATTAGAATGGATGCATTTGTGTAATTGTCTGACCCGTTTTTGGGGGGGGATATACTTATATACCTTCATAAAATTAGAAAATGTCAAATCATGTGTCACTGTTTTCAAACAGGACGGCATTCATTTTGCGCATGCGCATTTAGAATTTCGTACAATTTTAAATTTGAGAATAAATCAGAAGTGACATAAAAATAAAATTTTAAAAGATATAGAAAAATGGAAGAGTCTGAAATTCGGAAAATAATTTTCTTAAAAGAAATGGAAGGAGCAAATATCAGAAACGCAAAAAAAATATTATAATAGAATCTTCGTTTTAAAATAGAAAAGGAATTCATTTTTTTGTTTAATTACCCGAACTAGAATATTACTGAGCAAATAGTTTAATATTTTAAAACGTACTGAAAGTTTTACCTTTAAACTTTGTGATATTATTTTATTTCCAAATTTTATTTATATCCATTTTAAATATAAGGAAGCAGAAAGGGTCATAATTTTCAACTATTTATGTACAACACGAATAGATCTATATCGGATGTATTTGAGGTGTTGCAAGGCACTTCCGGATAGGAGTATAAGTAAAACGTTTTGCCGATAATCAGATTAGGGTCCACAGTGAGAAGAGAGGCGGTTTAAGTTATTGCAGAAAATGACGATTTATAATTTCTACGTCTTCGACAGAAATGGTACCTGTCTTTACTATGTTGATTGGAATCGACGGAAACAATCTGGAATGTCTGCAGATGAGGTGAATATAATCTCAAATTCTTTTTTGCTTTCGCGTTTTCTCCATGCCATCACGGCATCAGCACCAGCACGCAATCTTCAATCATCTTCATACTTTATATTATAGTATATAGTCGTCATAGCAGACAAGCGCAAGTCACAAGTTGCATTCTTTTCATGAAATAATCTCATAGGCCTGGGGAAAGAACATAACTCAAGCAAATGGCGTCTGTGGTTCTTGTCTCATATCTGGGTGTGGAAGTCTGATGACCTTGTTGAGTAAGTCATCTTAACCCATGATTCCAGTCAACCCAGCCATAAATGGGTACAGATAATCAGTGCCAAGGGGTTTGGCAAAGGATAAACTGTTTAAATTGATCTGCGAAGTTGTAATCCTTGTAAAGAGTAATTATTTCATTCTTTCTTGTACTGTTTTACATATATGTCGGCGTATATGGCTGTCGCATCCGTCTGTCCGTCATAGATATGATAACAAGCAGGTTTCTGTGTTGATTTTGGACAAAAGTCAGTGTGTGTTTGTAATCAATCCAGGAAAAACCCTATCGTGAATCATATCAATCGAACAATATTTACTTAGAGTTCTTGCCCTTGTTCTTATATTCATTGTTGTCACAATAGAGAGCTGGTTTCTTGATGGATTTTAACAAAATTTGGTGTCAGTGTTTGTAGTCACTCAAGGATGAATCCTATTGAAAATTAGACAGATTTAAAAATATTTGAGTTATTGCCCTTTTTTTTAAAGAATGTGTTGAATTCTTTGTAGACACGATAGAGAGCTGGTTTCTTAATGGATTTTAACTAAATTTTGTGAGGGTTTTTCCATCACCAAAGGATGAACCAATTGAATATAAATGTACCGGTAACAATAATTCTTGTCAACCCCCCAGATGAATTGGCTGCCATTATATCTGCGGGTCATCATCATTTTCATCTTTTGATTTTTTTCCCAGGAATATAAGTTAATGTATGGTATGATTTTCTCCATCAAATCATTTGTCAATAGAATTTCACCCACAGATGTGTATCCTTAATAAATTTTAACCTTTAAAATAGTACTTGAATTGAGGGAGCAAAAACAACAAGGAGCAAATTCTCAAAAAAACAAAGTTTTTATATAACTATTGTGTCTGTCTGTTCGTCCGTCTGTCGAAAACAAGACAGTTGACTCAGAAACAAACCACGAGTTGACTTGCAGACAAAACACGAGTTGACTTGCAGACAAAACACGAGTTGACTTGCAGACAAAACTCGAGTTGACTTGCAGACAAAACTCGAGTTGACTTGCAGACAAAACACGAGTTGACTTGCAGACAAACCACGAGTTGACTTGCAGACAAACCACGAGTTGACTTGCAGACAAACCACGAGTTGACTTGCAGACAAAACTCGAGTTGACTTGCAGACAAAACTCGAGTTGACTTGCAGACAAAACTGGAGTTGACTTGCAGACAAAACTCGAGTTGACTTGCAGACAAAACTCGAGTTGACTTGCAGACAAAACTCGAGTTGACTTGCAGACAAACCACGAGTTGACTTGCAGACAAAACTCGAGTTGACTTGGAGACAAACCACGAGTTGACTTGGAGACAAACCACGAGTTGACTTGGAGACAAACCACGAGTTGACTTGGAGACAAACCTCGAGTTGACTTGGAGCAAACCACGAGTTGACTTGGAGACAAACCACGAGTTGACTTGCAGACAAAACCCCGAGTTGACTTGCAGACAAACCACGAGTTGACTTGGAGACAAAACGAGTTGACTTGCAGACAAAACCCCGAGTTGACTTGCAGACAAAACTCGAGTTGACTTGCAGACAAACCACGAGTTGACTTGGAGACAAACCTCGAGTTGACTTGGAGACAAACCACGAGTTGACTTGGAGACAAACCACGAGTTGACTTGCAGACAAAACTCGAGTTGACTTGCAGACAAAACTCGAGTTGACTTGGAGACAAACCACGAGTTGACTTGGAGACAAACCACGAGTTGACTTGGAGACAAACCACGAGTTGACTTGGAGACAAACCACGAGTTGACTTGGAGACAAACCACGAGTTGACTTGCAGACAAAACACGAGTTGACTTGCAGACAAACCACGAGTTGACTTGCAGACAAAACACGAGTTGACTTGCAGACAAAACACGAGTTGACTTGCAGACAAAACACGAGTTGACTTGCAGACAAAACACGAGTTGACTTGCAGACAAAACTCGAGTTGACTTCAAGCTATTAGTTATTGGGGCAAACCCATTGACCTTCGTAACGACCACGAGTTTGACTTGGAGACAAACCACAGTTGATTAGACAACCAGAGTTTACTTGAGACAAACCAGAGTTGACCTTGGAGGGAAAAACACAGTTGACTTAGACAAACACGGATAAAATACCCATTGACTTGGAGCAAACAAGTTTAACATCAAGCTATTGATGTCAAGATTCATGCGTTTGACTGTCTGAAATTCTACAAATAAGTTTGTTTAAGTTAAAGTTCTTATATAGAAATTAAATTAACTAGATTTAACAGTAACACAGTATGGTGTCTAAGAATTGACTCTAAGTTATATTCTGTTTAAGTTAGAGTTTTCATATTTTTATAATTCCTTAACTAGATCTCAGGAAAGATGGTTTTATGTCCTTTAAAACAAGTCAGTATAAATTACATTTCTTTGAAAGTTTGAGTGGTTTGAAGTTTATAATGAACACTGATTTAAATGTAGGAAATATTCGAGATAATTTAAAACAGATATATAGCACAGTAAGTTACATTATTTAAATTTATTGGAAATTCAATTTTATTATTCGTGGAGCACAAACAATTTTAGAGTGGTGTACATGTTACCTGTTTTTTTCAGACAAGATGGAAATAGTCTTAGATCTGTTGACGTTAAGAAAATAAATGAAAATACTTTACATCTTTCGAAAATTATTCCAAGGAAATTTTTTGTTGTTCAAATAGAAACTAGAATTAATAACAACATACCTGTCGATTTTATTATGAAATGATTGAAAATATGCAATGTCTGTTTGTTTCAGATTTATGTAGAGTATGTGGTTAAAAACCCAAACTGTGATTTAGATAAACCGATAACCAGTGATTTATTTAGAACAAAGCTAGATGATTATATTAGAGGTCTTCCATTCTTCGCAAAAGTTTCTTAACTCTTTAAACCTTGATTGAAAACATCATATACTCTGGACTGATAATTTATAATTTATTACTTCAAGTATAACATTGTGATGTCGCCTGGTAACAGCTGCTATTGTAGACAGTGGACTATATATTGTGTTATTATTTGAAGTATGGTAACAGCTGCTATTGTAGACAGTGGACTATATATTGTGTTATTATTTGAAGTCTGGTAACAGCTGACATTGTAGAAAGTCGACTATTTATTGTGTTATTTGATGTTGCCTAGCAGCTGCTATTCCAGCCACTCCAGTATATATTGTGTAATTATTAGACATCACTAGGTAAAAGCTGCTATTCCAGCCACCATAGCTCATATATATTGTGTAATTATTGGACATCACTAGGTAACAGCTGCTGTTCCAGCCACTCCAGTATATATGGTGTAATTATTGGACATCACTAGGTAACAGCTGCTATTCCAGCCATTCCCGTATATTAGACATCACTGGGTATCAGCTGCTATTCCAGCCATTCCAGTATCTGTTGTGTAATTATTTGATTTGTCTGGTAACAGCTGCTATTCCAGCCACTCACAGTATCTATTGTGTAATTATTTGATTTCGCTTGGTAACATCTGCAATTCCAGCCGATCCAGTATGCATCTATATGGTGTAATTATTTGAAGTCGCTTGGTAACAGCTGCTATTCCAGCCAATCCAGTATGCATGTATATGGTGTAATTATTCTAATCGCTTGGTAACAGCTGCTATTCCAGCCATCCAGTATATATTGTGTTATTATTAGACATCACTTGGTAACAGCTGCTATTCCAGCCCTTCAGTATATATTGTGTAATTATTAGACATCACTTGGTAACAGCTGCTATTCCAGCCACTCTAGTATATACTGTGTTATTATTAGACATCACTTGGTAACAGCTGCTATTCCAGCCTCTCTAGTTTATACTGTGTTATGTCACTTCAAGTGTATTACGTTGTGTGACACAATTGGTCATATATACTCAAGTAACTTTGTGGTGGCTGTTTTTCAGGCCACTTCAATATATGCTGTTTAACTTTATGGCCAGTACAGCACATTCTAAAGTTTAAAGGGTTATTTGATTTAGATAAAGAGTTATCTGATAAATTAAGATTCAAATTAAATGAAGGCTCCAACTTTAATCTAGGGAGTATAGGTTAGGTTATAATTATTATACTAATAACTTAGTTACGAAAGCACATGCACAGGAAGTATGAATTTAATATTTTTCTTTTTAACTGAAGTGGTGAAATTCTTTTACTAAACTTTTAAAAAACTTAAGATTAGAGATTAATTCTTTCTGGCCTGTAGATTATCTGCAGTCATATTTGACTTTCCTCAATTAGAGTTCCTTTTTTTTTTTAAAAGTGGTCGAAATTCTTTTTTTCTTTTGGCCAAACTTTTAAAAAAACTTATAGATATAGAGATTAATTCATATTCTGCCCTTTAGTTCTTGAATACCAGTCATATTTGACTTTCCTCAATTTCAGAGTTCCTTTTTTCTTTTTAGAAAGTGGTCCAAATTCTTTTTTTCTTTGGGTCAAGTCTTTGAAAATTAGTCCAAATTCTTTTTTTTTGGCCAATGCTTGAAAAGTGGTCCAAATTCTTTTTTTCTTTTTGCCAAGTCTTTGGAAAGTGGTGCTAGTTGACTCTTTTTTAGCCCAAGCCTTTTGAAAGTGGTCCCAGTTCTATTTATCTATAAATAATCAATATAATATCGAGATATTAGATGGACGATATTTTTCATCTGATGATAAAAAAAAATAACAAATGAAATCTAATCCATAATAAAATAATTATTGAAATTTAAATATAAATAATCGATATATTGAGCTAAAATATGAATTACATTTTTCACTTTAATGATGATAAAATAATTAGTATTAATTAAATAAGTAATATAGTATAAAATGGTATTTATTATACTTGATTCAAATCCTGGAAATAAGCAGAAAAGATTGATAAAGTTAAAATTACACACATTTTTTACAAGGAATAGTAATATTTCAATAGTAAATAACTTGCTATTGTCTTTTTATTGAACTTTCTGTCATTTATTTATCTATTATCAATATAATATCGAGATATTAGATGGACGATATTTTTTATTAGATAATAAAATTCTAATGCATTATAAAAAAAATTATATTGATCTTTTATGTACAGATCTTAAACAAGATTTCTTTTTCGACAATGGTGAATTCTTTCTTGGTTTCGTTCACCTCTTCTAATGAACAATCTCAGTGTTGGAATAAAACATGAAATAATCCCACATTCTGAGATTGTGCTGGTTTATATAGATATCGTAAACCATCATTAGTAGAGAATGGTGAATTTCTTTGTTGGTTTTTAATATTTAAGTATACATGTATTAATATTACAGTCTGTGTGGGATAATAAACACCTTACTATTTCTATATTATTATATAGAATAGCTCTGTATTATGGTGAATAACCTCCACCATCCTGTATATTAATATTACAGTCTGGGTGGGATGATAAACACCTTACTATTTCTATATAACTATACTGAACAGCGAGATGTAAAGGTGATCTACCTAACCAGTAATATTAATATTACAGTCCGGGTGTTCCAGTAAAACCCTACTACTCCAGTTTTTTTTGGGTTTTTTTAGCCCAGTCTTTGGAAAGTGGTCTTAGTTCTATGGTTTTTTTTTGTGGCAACTCTTTGTAAAGTGGTCTTAGTTCTATTTTTTTGTGGCCAAGTCTTTGGAAAGTGGTCCCAGTTCTCTTTTTTTGGGGGGGAAAGTCCTTGTAAAGTGGCCCCAGTTCTCTTTTTGGGGGGCCAAATCTTTGCAAAGTGGTCCCATTTCTCTTTTTTGGAGGCAAGTCTTTGGAAAGTGGTCCCGGTCTTTGTAACGTGGCCCCAGTTTTCTTTTTAGGGGGCCACGTCTGTGTAAAGTCTTTGTAAAGTGCCCCCAGATCTCTTTTTTTAGGGCCAGTCTTTGAAAGTGGTCCAAGTTCTTTTTTTTTGGCCCCAGTCTTTGGAATGTGGTCTATATGTTAAATAATCCATTTATAATATTGAACTAACAGATGGGTTATATTTTTATCTGATAATAAAAAAGGTATTATAAAATCAAGTAAATAATCCATATATATCTATTTTATAACCTCAACTGTCCTGTATATTAATATTACAGTCTGTGTGGGATAATAAACACTTTACTATTTCTATATTATTACATAATATAATAGCTCTGTATCAGGGTATATAACCTCCACTGTCCTGTATGTTAATATTACATTCAGGTTGGGTTAGTAAACACCTTACTATATCTATATTAAATACAGAATAGCTCTGTATTATGGTAAAAAGCCTCCACTGTCCTGTATGTTAATATTACATTTAGGTTGGGTTAGCAAACACCTTACTATTTCTATATTAAATACAGAATAGCTCTGTATTGTGGTGAATAACCTCAACTGTCCTGTATATTAATATTACAGTCCTGGTGGGATGATAAACACCTTACTATTTCTATATTAAATATAGAATAGCTCTGTATTATGGTGAATAACCTCAACTGTCCTGTATATTAATATTACAGTCTTGGTGGGATGATAAACACCTTACTATTTCTATATTAAATACAGAATAGCTCAGTATTGTGGTGAAAAACCTCGACCGTCCTGTATATTAACATTACAGTCAAAGTGGGATAATAAACACCTTACTATTTCTATATTAAATACAGAATAGCTTGGTATTGTGGTGAATAACCTCAACTGTCCTGTATATAAATATTACAGTCTTGGTGGGATGATAAACACCTTACTATTTCTATATTAAATATAGAATAGCTCTGTATTATGGTGAATAACCTCAACTGTCCTGTATATTAATATTACAGTCCTGGTGGGATGATAAACACCTTACTATTTCTATATTAAATATAGAATAGCTCTGTATTATGGTGAATAACCTAGACTGTCCTATATATTAATATTACAGTCCAAGTGGGATAATAAACACTTTACTATTTCTATATTATTACATAATAGAATAGCTCTGTATTGTGGTGAATAACTTAGACTACAGTCCGGGTGAGCCAGTAAAACCATATGTTTATTTTATAACCTCAACTGTCCTGTATATTAATATTACAGTCAGGGTGAGCCAGTAAAACCATAATATCTTTATTTTATAACCTCCACCGTCCTGTATATTAATATTACAGTCCGGGTGAGCCAGTAAAACCATATGTTTATTTTATAACCTCCACCGTCCTGTATATTAATATTACAGTCCGGGTGAGCCAGTAAAACCATAACTTTATTTTATAACCTCCACCGTCCTGTATATTAATATTACAGTCCGGGTGAGCCAGTAAAACCATATGTTTATTTTATAACCTCAACTGTCCTGTATATTAATAAACACCTTACTATTTCTATATATAATAGCTCTGTATTGTGGTGAATAACCTCTACTGTTCTGTTTGTTGATATCACAGTCACCACTCTGTATTAAACTATTGACTGTCACTAGATCATTGTTTCTTACAGCCTTCAATAAAGATATTTTAGATGACATTTTTAAATCAGTCTGTAATATGTAAAACATTAACTATACAATCTACAGTCTATAATTTAACAAATATCTATGTTTTAGTCGTTCTATTTTGTCAACTGGACATCATATTCAGGTATATCTAGATAGGTCTTGAACAATAACAACTATTTAGGTCGGCAAGGGAGTAATCCATTGGCCTTTTCAACTTGTTTTTTAAACTTTTTATAAGATTTTAAGATTTTGTTTAGTAATTTATTAACACACATTTTGTTTATTTAAAAAAGAAACTTAAAACTTTTAATACCGGTGCCTGTGCTTTCGTAACCATGTAACATTTGTACCAAGTTATAACCGTTGCTGTCTAAAATTATGCTGTACATTTAAAGGGAAAATAGGTCTTAGAATGAACATAAAATTTGAACTTTAAATTTGACCAATAAGAGTGTATATATTCATCAGTAGATATACCAGCTGCCATAAATAACATAAATAAATAAATATCCAAAAAACTAAGTAAAGATCCATAAAGATGCGTTTGATTATTGAAAAACGCTTAATAAATTGATTAAGAGTTTTTCAAATATGACTTAGTTTTGTGAGTTTTCCAGATTTTATAGGGATTCTGTTACTTTATGACACCAGGTAAGTTCACTTTTTGTTCATCTTAAGACCTATTATCCCTGGGGTATAAACTAGTTCTGGCACGATGTATCGCTGAATCGATGTATCACGATACGACATGCCACGACATACACGTATCGTATATCGATACTTGGCGGTACATGCCTTCCATAAAAGAGATGTTAATATTAAATTTACTAGCCGGTGAACGCAAGCTAACACTATCATAAATTCCTTTTGAGGAATTCTCTGAAATCCATTGTTTTCAAATAACTTATTTGATATTTAAGTCAGTAGACAATCAGGTTTAATTATTTTTTAGTTACTAGTTTATAAGTGAAATATCTGAGAAAACTAGTTAAATTCTAGTAGACACTTTCTGTTAACTTCAAATATAAGTATATAAAATAAAAAATTGAATCCCTGGAGAATTTTTTTACTCTTTATCTATTACCCCGTATCGCGATACGTATCCTATGGTGACCCTCTATATCGCGATACGTATCGTACTATGGCCCTTGTATCGTATTGTGACCCTTGTATAGTGATACGTATCGTATTGTGACCCTTGTATTGTGATACGTATCGTATTGTGACCCTTGTATAGAGATACGTATCGTATTGTGACCCTTGTATAGTGATACGTATCGTGACCCTTGTATAGTGATACGTATCGTGACCCTTGTATAGTGATACGTATCGTGACCCTTGTATCGCGATACGTATCGTATTGTGACCCTTGTATAGTGATACGTATCGCATCGTGGCCTTTGCATCGCGATACGTATCGTATTGTGACCCTTGTATTGTGATACGTATCGTATCGTGCCCCTTGTATCGCGATACGTATCGTATTGTGACCTGTGGCATGATTGGCAATTCACAGCACTCTGATAGAGTGAATCACTGTGAATCAAAGTTCTTGCCCATGTACAATATAGTTGTTTCTCTCTTTGACTTGCCAATATAAAACCGAAATCCCTCTTCAGCTTTATAAGGTTCTAAAGTATCGCCATTTTATGAAGTAGTAATTGTTTAGCTGTGGTAAATGAATACGTATGAGTGTCGTATATAGAGTGTCAAGGCCCCGTTGGTCGATATAAGAGTTAATTGTAGTCTGTATTTGAACTGACGATAAAATGAAGTTGCTTCCCTTTCATTGATTTACGACAACCATAATTAAGATTAACCAGATCAAGTTGAATAATTCTTTGTAAGATAAATCATATCGTATCCTGTTTATACCGCCAGTATTTGTCTTTGGTCGTATTTCTAGAGGGTTGGATAATGTACTAAGTATTATGTTCAGACTAACCTAATTTCTGGTGTATCTGTATATCTGGTTCCAAGGCCAAGTAAAGTTAATTGTCTTAGACCAACTGTCCTGTTCAATAATGTAAGTATAGAATTGTGAATTTCTATTGTTTTTAGTTTGACCTTTGAACCATTGGGTCAAAGGTTGACTTTATTAGTTTATACCTGCCATACGTTGTATTGAAGAGGCTACCGGTAGGCTATAACTAACCCCTAGTCTTAAAAACCCTAGTCAATCTAACAGATTTTTTTATATATAAACAATATTTATCTACCCAAGCCAGTGTAAATAAATATTGTTTATCTAAAAAAATCAGTTAGACTTACGGAAGGCCTAATTATGCCCTGCCCTGTGGCCGGTCTCCAAGTGGCGGATGATAAATTCATTGATATGTGAAGTATATTACATTTGACATTAATGTCGCAGGAAGATATTATCCGTATTTTCCGCAGTAACAATCGGGTTTCTGAATTGTGATTTTTCTTTCTTTGTAACATTTATCTACTTAATACATCATTAGACTACATACTCTCTCTTGTACCGGACCTAGAAATTATTTGCTTGGCCAACTATTCAAAAATTCTAATTTATTATATATATGGTTATTGCATCTTCTAACCGAGATCAGGTTTTCGTTAGGTTTGATAAGATCAAATAACACTATCCTTTGGAGTCCTTCTCGATTTAATATGTAACACTTATAATATGTTAATGGATTTTATTTGGTTTTGTAGATTATATGCTAGACAAGTAGGCTAACGGAGATCCAGGTTTGATAATGCCTTAGACTACCAGGTTTCGGACAAGTTTCATCTACTCCCATAGAAGACCTCAGACTGTTAATATTCGGACTATTTCTCGATTTTAGATGTAACACTATTAAAATGGCTTCAAAATTACTGACATTGAATTCAAAAAAGGGATTCCCGATGCCTGCAATAGGACTGGGAACGTTTCAAATGAAAGGAGATGTTTTACGACAAGCCTTAGATTACGCACTATTTCTCGGCTACCGACATATTGACACGGCGTTAAGTTACGGAAACGAAAAGGAAGTCGGTGAGGTGGTAAATTATTGGATTAAGAATGGTAAAATTCAGCGTGGAGAAGTTTTTATAACTACGAAGGTACCTCCAGTATACCTAGAATACAGCGATACTCTGAAAAGTGCCCAGGAATCATTAGATAACTTACAACTACCGTACGTAGATATGTTACTGATACATCATCCTTGCGGCAACGTCAACCGTAAGGACGGAACGTTCAAGCCATTGAATTCTAAAGGTGAACGGGAACTGGCTAGTTACGACACATTGGAAACATGGCGGGCGATGGAGCGGTTAGTATCCCAGAATAAAACCGTTAACATCGGACTCTCCAACTTTCAACCCACTGCAATCAATAAAATTTGGAAATCCAGTAATGTGAAGCCGTCCAATTTACAACTAGAATGCCACGCCTATCTTCAACAGACCGAACTTCGAAAACTGTGCAATAAGAAAAAAATAGTCATGACGGCGTATGCTCCTTTAGGCGCCATTTCTCGCCCTGAACAAAGTCCAGATCAACCCGTCTTATTGGAAGATCCAACTGTCAATCAAATAGCAAAAGAACTCGGACGAACGCCTGGAGAAATTCTTCTCAAATTCGTTACCTTATTAGGAAATACTGGCGTTCTTCCAAAAAGCCAAACAAATGAACGCCTGGAGAAGAATTTTGAAATATTTAATTGGGAGATGCCTGATCAATATTTTAAGAAACTTAAAGCTCTGGATAGAAACGTGAAATATTTTGATTTTCCGTGGGCTAAAAACCATCAGTATTATTTTCCCGGTGAACCGTTTTAAAAATATATTCTTATTTTTGTCTAATCTTGTTATTTCAACTAGTTCGCCTTATTCCAGTCTGCAGCTTAAAATCAGTTGACACATTGAAATTATCTTCGAAACTTTACTGAGGTGAAATGATCCGTAGATTGTTGTTTAAAAAGCATCGGTCTTTCCCCATCCACTGTCTATTCTATGATGTACATACCGAGTCTTAGAATGGACATAAAATTATAGTTCTCAAGAATGGTCAATATGAGTATATATTTATCAGTGAACTTACCTGGTGTCATAAAATAACAGAACCCCTTTAAAATCTGGAAAACTCACAAAACTAAGTAATTAAAAAACGCTTAAACAATTTATTAAGCGTTTTTATACGCCCACAAATTAATATGAGGCGTGTATTGTAATCGCCCGTCGGTCCGTTCAGATTTGTTTGTGCTCACTTTACAGACTACGATTCGTGTAGGATTCTATTGATTTTGATTTTGTCTGCCTAAAATTTTCTATAGAAGAGACATAAACCAAATGTGAATGGGCAACAAACAATGATTTGTACTTGCAATCAAATGTGCTGATGGGCGTATGTCACCTTCCTTCGCAAGGCTATCTTCCAACAATCAATAGCATTTTTATGGATAATTACTAAGTTTTTTGATTTATCAGATTATATAAGGATTCTGTTATGTTATTTATGACAGCAGGTATATCTACTGATGAATATATACTCCTAAAAAAATTATTCTAAAGGGTTAGCCTCTTGTCATCTTCGAGAGAATCATTGTAGGGTTTTCAAATAAAATATATGTTGATGAATAAATATATATTTATATCAAATCTAGTACAAAAAATAAACTAACAAGCAAAATTTATTTTAGTTCATTAGGTGCAGAAGAGTAGGACGTAAAACTCCATTCATTTCATTAGCCCATAAGGTACAGAAGAGTAGGGCGTAAAACTCTATTCATTTCATTAGCCCATAAGGTGCAGAAGAGTAGGATGTTTAACTCCATTCATTTCATTAGCCCATAAGGTGCAGAAGAGTAGAACGTAAAACTCCATTCGTTTCACTTTATTTTCAGATGTAGAGAATAGAAGGGAGTTAGTTTTGAATAAGACCATTATTATATAATATATCTTCAATTTATTTATAAGATCTATAAGTCTTTATATACCTACAGTATTATATCATATTGAAATATACAATAACAAGCTATACAATATATAACAATGTATAACCATGTATAACTATGTAAGATTAAGCCTTATTCCCAATACATGTATTGAATCTTCAACTCCTTCCCTAAAACGCATATATCAATTCTACCTAACACATTAATTTTAAACACAAGAGAACTAGAAAATATCACAGTTTTCTTAGATCAGCAACAAACTAATTAATGGACGGAATGATAAAATACAAGTTTGAAAAATAAAATCATATATACAAACATATATTATCTTTAACTAGCCTACCTATATAGTCAAATTACAGGATTTATAAACATACAGTCGAACCTGTATTCAGAGACCATATTAAAAAACGGCCTCTTTATGAAGGTGGTCTCTTAATACAGGTGGTTTCTTTATAAAGGTGGTCTCTTATGAGACATATATCGTTGGTCATCACAATAATATACATGAAGAAATACAAAAAATATTACAAATAACATGCTATATAAACGTACCTAATATGGGTAAATATAAAAGTAAAATACATGTAGATATACAATAAATAAACCCGTTATCGCAGACGAATTGATAACTAGACACAGAAAATTTAATTAAATAACACTACACGTTTATTGTAGAAGTGGTACATTGGTTCCTTAAACAGGGACGATACAGAACTGGGCAGTTTATTTAAAGAAGAAAAAGTTATAAACAAAACCGTAAAGCAGATATTTATATTTTGACATTAGAAGGAAAAAAAACCATACATGTAGTTTGTATCTACATGTATACAGCAATATTATGTGTAACCCTTATAAGACATTTAGAAGTATCACTGCACATTTAGAGACAACAATTATTACAGATTTTGAACTCTATTTATTCTTTATCTCTTTTATCGTTGCATTTTCACTTGAAAACGTTACCTGTATGTGTAATGAAACGTTACCTGTATGTGTAATGAAACGTTACCTGTATGTGTAATGAAACGTTACCTGTATGTGTAATGAAACGTTACCTGTATGTGTAATGAAACATTACCTGTATTGTAATGAAACTTACCTGTATTGTAATGAAACATTACCTGTATGTGTAATGAAACAATACCTGTATTGTAATGAAACCATTGAATGGATTATGAATGTTCACTATTGGAATCGTCCATGAATGTGCATACGTTTCTTTGCTCGACTTTTCATACAAATGTACATATTAGACACGATATATATATGACATATTATACAATTTTAGATAGGCATGATAAATAGAAAAATATAAACAATGTTATCAGTGAAGGCGACTGATGGTATTTAGCACTAATAATACACATTTATAATAATATAGATTCCCGTCAAGCTCGGAAATTATTTCACGTCCATGCATGAACGGTAGACCTACAACAAACAGACCTATCTTATTTTGAAGCAATTTAATTCCCAGTTGACTCGACAAGTTTCTTATTCTTCTCCGAAATACAATAGACTCTTTGGGCATTTTGTCTCAAAATATAGAAATAATAAATTTCAAATTTGAGCATGATACAATATTCTTTCAAGAACACGTGGGCCCCGGAAAATAAACGAAAACTCTACCCCTTGTTGTTATTGGATCTAAACCGGCGCTGACATATAACCCGTTTTCGACTGACGAAATCCTTTCGGGGTCTTCTTCTTCTTTCCTTTGGGACTGCTCTTTGGATCCTCCGGGGGTTTAGGACGATCACGTTCAATCCTGGATTTATAATTAGACTGTTGATCCATCTTTACCGAACACATCTGTGCCAATTTGGGGAAATTTTTAGGGTAGCCGTTCATGATTCTGTTATCAGAAACGTCTATTTCTTTGATTGCGGGAAGTTTACAGATACTCTCTGGCAGAGATTCGATAATGTTGTCAGATAGATCCAGAATTTCTAGAGATTGCATCTTGACGATATCCTTCGGCATGGCCTTGAGATCATTTCCAGCTGCCTTGAGAATCTGTAACCTGTAGAGATACGGGAAGTCCACAGAGAAGGCGTCGATGTGATTTTGGGAGACGTCTAGTTCTCGTAAGGAAGCAAGAACGTCCACACGATCTTTAGGAAAGGTAAGTAACTCGTTGTGGGATAAATCCATCATCATTAATTTATTCAACTCGCCGAAGTCGTCTGTTAGTAGAGTAATCTTGTTGTAGGACATATCCAAATATTCTAGAGAAAACAGCTTGACGATCCGAGGTTGGAATGCAGCGATCTTGTTATGGGAGACATCAAGATGGAGGAGATTCTTCAGGTCGTCGATGATAATAGGGACGTCCGTCAATTCATTATGACTGGCGTTCAACTTCTGAAGTCTCTTCAACCTTTTGATGTTATCCGTCAAACTTTTGATTTGATTTTTGGACACGTCAAGATGTTCCAGGAATCTTAGATTAAAAATAGCGGGAGGGATCTCGTCGAGTTGAAGTTCTGTGATCTGTAACTCTTTTAGAACTTTCAGATGTTCCTTATCACCAACTACTACCAATGGTGATTTTAGATCAGTAGGGTTGACTGTTAAAGGATTGTTGGACAGGTTGAGATACGCCAACGTCCGTGGTAGATGTAACTCCGTCATGCCGTTGTGAGAAACGTCTAAAGAATATAACTGATACAAGAATTCTACCGATTTAGGCATGGAGGCGATTTCGTTGTGACTCATGTGGAAAATTTCCAGATTACGGACCTTTCTGAGATCTTGAGGTAACTTCGCTAAACGATTGTATGAAATATCTAGATAAGTCAGAACTTGATCTTCTCCTAGAGTCTCTGGTAAAATAGAGATTTTATTTTTAGAAATATTCAGCTTTTTCAATGCTTTCAGATGTCCAACGCATTCAGGTATTTCCCGGATTCCATTTTCTGAAACGTCCAGGGTTAGCAAGGCCTTCATGTCTTTTATTTCGTTAGGGACGACTTCAATGGCGTTACCACCAACGTACAGATGTTCTAGAGCCGTCAGTGTCACTGCAAACTTCATAGACTTCAGTTTATTGTGAGATACATCGATAGAAAGCAACGTCTGCATCTCTTTCGTGCTGGTTGGCAAAAACTCAATCTCGTTGTAAGAAGCATCTAGAAGCTTCAACTTCTTCAGCCGACAGATGTCATCCGGCAGAACCGCAATTTCGTTATGAGCGACTTTAAATGTATCCAATGCGTAACCAAGATGGCAGATCTCGTCTGGCACAGCCTTGAGTTTGTTGTTTGAAATATCCAGATAATGGAGGTATTTCACTTGTCCAATCTGAGGCGGAAGTTCGTCTAGATTATTATGGGATAGATCTAGATATGTCAAACACTGAAGTTTACTGATTGAATCGGGAATAAAAGCGATGGTGTTGTGACTTAAATCCAATTTTTTTATTTGAGGTTTTTTCACTGAAACTGCAGGAATTTCACTAATTCTGTTTCCACACAAATTCACAAACGCTGGTACGTCGTAAACACCCTTTTTAAATGTACGTATAATATTATAGGATACGTCTATGTGCGACAACGAGTTTGATTTCCCGATATTCTTCGGCAAGGTGCGTAGTCGGTTTTTAGAAGCGTAGACTGTATGAAGTGCTGTAGATTTATGGATTGAAGGTGGTAATTTTTTTATATTGTTATTCGTAATGTCCAGAATTTGAAGTTTTTTCATCTTGGCGATAGACCCAGGGAAAGTAGACAGGTTGTTGTTCTTCATATTTATATTCTCCATGTTATAAAGGTTCGATATCGATTTCGGCAATCTTTTTAATCGATTATTTTCAGCATTAAATTTAACGGACAACAAACTCAGTTCCTCATTGTCGTAAATCTCGATAGGCAACGACTTCATATTGGCGGTACCGAATGATAAAAACACCTTCTTTCCATCACCCAGTCTTTTAATATGACCTTTCTTTAGTGGTTCCGGTAGGGCAATAATTTTACTTCCGGGTCCTGTAGCTGGGGGTGGTTTCTCCTCCTTCTTCCGTCGGATACTCTTCGGTCGGGACATTTTGATGCTGGTATGAACCACTACCTGAAAGATACAGCAGCAAAGATTAATATGTTTTGCTTGTCGCCATTTCCTGGAAGTTACGTTTCAGCCTTAACTATTCCTAATGTGAACGAACTGTTTTATTTTATTAAATTATTATATTAATTATCTACCCTGCAAGGTTACCTTCAAGGGCAAGGACGACTCCCATTCAAGAGTAAGAAGGATATCAATGGGGACCAGAAAATGATGTTGGATTTCTCCGAGTACACTGTACTTATATTTCGTCAATGTTGAACCGCCATTCTTATAATACAAAACAAGAGTTTTCTCTTCAAGGGGTCTAATTATTGACTGGAGTGTAGTTTTTGACGTGTCAATGTGGGTTGAGATAGTGATGTCAATCTTTTGACCTTCTTGTTGTATTCTTTGAATAGTTAATCATATTGGTATTACAGTTAGTCCTATAGAGAATATTTATAACTTGAGGATTGCGCGTCTTAAAACGTGTTCGAGTTTGTCAATGACACAAAACTCAAAGCAACGATTACGCATATTTTGTAGTGACGAAATTCAACTTGATTCAATGAGTTTCTAGTTTTAGGACATTCTGTCAAGACTGATGTACCTATATTGGACTATGCAAATGAAGACGGGCAACGTCTTGTCATGCAATGTGCAATGTGGGAGATTTTGCCACGACAGGGGTTTTAGCCTACTTTTTTTTTCTTTAAACTTCATATACGATCATAGAAATTGAAATCACTTATTTCAATATGATTATTTTTCAACTCTCCGTGGTTGGACAAAATCTATTGAGGTTGATTATTGAATATATTAAGAACGTTAATGAGGATTTGAAAGGAGGAAAGACTTGTCGACTAGCTAGTTGTTTATTGATTGTAAACCTTCCAATATACAACTTGTATATCTAATTTGACTATCAATATATAGTAGATTCATATCATACATGTTAATGATTTAAACTTATCATCGATTATTTCCCTTACACCAACTTCAACATAGCACAATCGGGTATTAAAGAGATTGTAAAGAGGTTTTCTTAACTTGATATGTGTATCAGGGACACTGAAAGAATCAATTTACACCATTCTAATTCTTGGTCAAGTTAATACTAAGTGTTTGATGACGTCACTAATAACAAAATAACATGCTTATATCACATTACACCTTCTTAATTAGTGACGTCATCAAACACTAATTTTTTTTGGAATTACAGAAACCATAAGAAAATTGGAATAATGTAAATTGATGATATCAGTATCTTTGATACAAACACAGAAAACCACTCTGCTTAAGAATAAAGTTCTGTATCATTGATATATGGATTATCCTTTTCGCGAGAATGTAACTTTGTTGTATATAGAACTGCTGTCGTATATGTGTCATAACGATCCCAAAGGAAACAAGCCAACGCTCTATAGGGGTAACCTGCTGCCGTATATAGAAATGCTGTCGTATATAGAACTGCTACCGGATATAGATATGTTCGAGTGATTCGTTTTGATCACATCCGTACATGGCTTCAAAGGTTATATACTACCACTGACAGGAAGTTCTGTATTGTTCGAGTATAGTTTATCCCCCTTAAGAGATCTTCTATATTCAAATCATGGAACAAATGATAAACCTTTAATGCACTAGGCTAGAAATATAATATCTACACATGATTGATCCAAGCTGGCTCATTGATTAAAGATTATCTCCCTTACAGGAAATTCTCTATTGATTACATATAGATTACCTCCCTTACAGGAAGTTGTCCATTGTCCAACCATAGATTACCTTGTCTCATTAAAGAGATTATAGACGGGTTACAAGATTTCCAAAATATTCAGAATTTATTGGGTGTGGCTAATTTTTCAGGTCTATATAAAAATAGATTAAAGGACGGTTGTCTAGAAAATTCACTATGAAATATTTCGATATAAAGGGTATAATTTCTTGAACAAAGCGAGATGAAACACTAGCTAATGATAAAAGCAATTTAAAAAACTTGACTTTGAAAACAATAAAAATCCTGCAGGAGGTTAGTTGGCGGTTTCATTCTGTTCACAATTTTTGTTACATCTGACTCAAATGGTAGGTGGGGGGGATCCATTTGTGGGGAGGCATTAAATGCCACCCTCCCCCTTTGCACCACTGTAGCCATAGACCTGTTCTGTATTTGTCAGTGTTCGAGAAGTGTAAGGTCGGGATAGAATAAAAATCAAACAACTGTATTTTCTGAATACTTCAGGTTACATTCAAATCGTTAACAATAAAACCTTTCTTCCCTTTTTCTATAGTCTCTAATTTCATGTCTCCTTTTTAGTTGATAGTCCTATTAGATATGAACATCAAGTCCATAAGTTTCCAACGTAGGCTTTGGAGCGTGATACGGTCCAATATACGTTAAAAGATCACAAACAAGCAGTCAACACCGCTGTGTATTGTTTAAATAATTTGTTTGAATCGTATATGAAATACATAATTTATTTGAAGACTAATATGTTCTGTTGATTATAGTGATTTTATGAGATATAACACGAGTTAATACCTAATGACCTGCTTATTGACCCTTAGTATATATTCTACCCCCTAGTCTCATATCAAGTTCCTTATTTACTCTGGGTAAAGTCAATCATTAATCAAGTTACTACGAACATCGTCTTATACCTTGACTGCAATAGTCACTATTCTTGTATCATCTAAATAATTTCAAGCTATTACACCGTCCTCATTAGCCCATAAGGTGCAGAAAAGTAGGACGTAAAACTCCATTCATTTCATTTTCAAGCTATAACGAACATCGTCTTATACCTTGACTGGCTGTATTCGCTAGTGTACAATCTAATCAAGTATCTCAATTAGCAAAACTTTAACATATATGAAAGTTGCTATTGCAGTCAAGGTATAAGTCGAATTTCCTAATTTAACCTGGGTTTAACTTATCAAGGATACGTTTTCATGGTAATCGTGCTTAACTCAGAAAGCACGGGTCGACGTCCAAAACATTCATGTAATGTCATATTCTTATATTATTGTAAAAGTATATAAAGTCTAGAAAGATGATCCACCCCGTACCCCCCATTCTTTACTATAACATCTGCGGGGGTGTTAGTTGTTATGTAGGGCATGCTTACTCTTCCGGAATATGTAATGTCAGTGGTTAGCTTGTCAACCCGGCATTCCCTTCCCCTCGAATTATACTTTTTTTTTAAATATTGGTCAGAAGAAAAATACTAATTCAATAAACTAATGGTTTGTACAAATAACTTACCATCTCCTAAAGTAGAAGTTAAAATAGTGTCAGTTTTTACCCTACAACTAACCCGCCCTATTGGATAGCCTTTTACTTCCATTTTTTTTCTTTTGAATGTCTAATGAAGCGTGGATGATATTTAGTTGAGAAACCACACCTACCTAATTAAAACTTCTTCCACCTTTCTATCTAATCCAGTAAAAGATAAATCCAATATAACCACTCAACACAGTGTTTTACTTATCCCATTGTAGTCTAAGGTTAAAAAATATACAACTTCTGTTCGATTCAAAAAGCAAGTTTGTTCTCGTCTGGCCGATCGAGTCCCGAGTGAAGCCGATATAGATCTATTGATTTGTTAGAGAATATACTTCACTCTGACTAGCCCTTTAATAGCCTGTCGTCAGGTAATAATCTGGACAGCTATCTCTGACAATAATTAAATTTCTTCCTAATCTAATCTATTATACATAATACTATTATGGCGATTATGGCTTAATTATTGCCCTTTCATGTCCATTATGGACAACACGTCACTCAAATAGCGGCTAATTATTACTGATTGTCATATAAAGCGTTGTTAAGTTTGTCGGTAATAGCTCTCCAGATAATAATACCATAACCCTTTTGTGTGTGCGGTTGTTATGCCTAGATAACTAGTTGTCATTTCACTAGTGAAAATAGTGTTTGTTTACCCTCACAACGACAATGATAGTCCCTTATCAATATTGTATGACCGCCACAACACCTCCCATTTTTACACACCAGTCCCTGTATATAGCCCTCATGTCAAAGTTGACGAAGTCGTCTGTGATCAAATTACGCGAGAAATAAGGAGTGTGTTTTAAATAGAGTAGGCCTATATAAGGTCTATGTTGTGTTGTAGGAGTTGGCTTGGGTGGGGGATGTTAAAGGCAATTGCACTTTCTTAAATAATTCGGTTGTAGTAAACGGTGTGAGTAGGCCAATATGCATAGTCATTATTCAAATTTTAAAAACTAGGATATACTACTTCTAGGATTATTACATACTATGTTTCAAAACACAAGATATATATATATATATATACTACTTCTAGGTTTATTACATACTACGTTTCTAAACACAAGATATATAGATACACTACTTCTAGGTTTATTACATACTACGTTTCTAAACACAATATATATATATATATTGTACTTCTACGTTTATTACATACTACGTTTCAAAACACAAGATATATAGATATACTACTTCTAGGTTTATTACATACTACGTTTCTAAACACAAGATATATAGATATACTACTTCTACGTTTATTACATACTACTTTTCTAAACACAAGATATATATATATATATATACTACTTCTAGGTTTATTACATACTACGTTTCTAAACATAAGATATATAGATATACTACTTCTAGGTTTATTACATACTATGTTTCTAAACACAAGATATATAGATATACTACTTCTAGGTTTATTACATACTACGTTTCTAAACACAAGATATATAGATATACTACTTCTAGGTTTATTACATACTACTTTTCTAAACACAAGATATATATATATACTACTTCTAGGTTTATTACATACTACGTTTCTAAACACAAGATATATAGATATACTACTTCTAGGTTTATTACATACTACGTTTCTAAACACAAGATATATATATACTACTTCTAGGTTTATTACATAATACATTTCTTAACACAAGATATATAGAAAATACTACTTCTAGGTTTATTACATACTATGTTTCAAACACAAGATATATAGATAAAACTACTTCTAGGTTTATTACATACTACGTTTCTAAACACAAGATATATATATATAACTACTTCTAGGTTTATTACATACTACGTTACTAAACACAATATATATATATATATATACTACTTCTAGGTTTATTACATACTACGTTTCTAAACACAATATATAAAATATACTACTTCTAGGTTTATTACATACTACGTTTCTAAACACAAGATATATATACTTTATATACTACTTCTAGGTTTATTACATACTACGTTTCAAAACACAAGATATATATTATACTAATTCTTATTTATTACATACTACGTTTCAAAGCACAAGATATATAGATATACTCTTCTAGGTTTATTACATACTAGTTTCTAAACACAAGATATATGATATACTACTTCTAGGTTTATTACATACTACGTTTCAAAACACAAGATATATAGATATCTACTTCTAGGTTTATTACATACTACGTTTCGAAACACAAGATATATAGATATACTACTTCTAGGTTTATTACATACTACGTTTCAAATACAAGATATATGGATATGCTACTTCTAGGTTTATTACATACTACGTTTCGAAACACAAGATATATAGATATACTATTTCTAGGTTTATTGCATACTACGTTTCGAAACACAAGATATATGGATATACTACTTCTAGGTTTATTACATACTACGTTTCTAACACAAGATATATAGATATACTACTTCTTACGTTTATTACATACTACGTTTCTAAACACAAGATATATAGATATACTACTTCTAGGTTTTTATTACATACTACGTTTCTCAACACAAGATATATAGATATACTACTTCTAGGTTTTTATTACATACTATGTTTCGAAACATATACAGGTAACGTTATCAAGTAAAATGATTAAGAACAAAAACAATGATAGGAGAATCTTGGAAGCCATTGAAACGTAGTAAAGTAAGAAGTTGTAAATCCATATATCTTAGCTTTTAAATTAATCCCCCTACTATACTTATATGTGTCTCATAAACAAAATATTATAATTGATTTCAGTTCCATATAACTTATCGTAATCTTTGTAGGACCTAAGGGTCAGTTGGTGTAACGAGTCGGGTATTAGATGCCGTGAGTTTAAACCACTGTGCTTCAATGACCGTCAGTCGCTATATTTTCGTTTTAATCCACTGCACACCAAAAATACCACGGTGTAGGCTCACATACCGAATTACTCCTATTTCTACTTATTGGCGTGTTTGTGGTCCAGTGTAAATCGGATTTCAAACAGACTTTAAAAAAATATAGATATTAGATAAAGGCTTGGGTTGAAACCTTTATACTTAGTATGGTCTGATAAATAACTTTAATCGCCCAAACAATAGAATTTAAAAATATTTAAAACTTTTTCACTCAGTCAGATTAAATGTGTACCTTTGTGGACCAAACGCAATTTACATTGTTTTAATCTAATTTTTAAAATCCTATTAATTAAAAACAGGTTTTTGGCCATGTTTGTATCTAGATTGTCTATTGGTTTAGTTTTTTAAGAGAGGGGTCTTATCTCGTTTTTTTATTTCTACATTTAAATGAATTCCTAATTTTTAATTTAATATTGCTCAAAAACACACGGGAAACGGAGTGCTAATTGTTAATTCATAGATCAAATATATCGTTTGAGGGACTTTACTGGGGGGAAAAACATTGGACGTTATTAAGAAACTAGCGATAATTACTAGAACAAATATTGTTTCTAACTTCTCTAGAAATTGTGTATAGAAACTGGAATAATCTACATGTGCGTTAATAAAAAGACTTAAAATTCCAACAATTATTACCTCTGGATTGTCGTCTGCTCTAACGATGTGGATTTAGATAAAGTATATTCACAGGATATTTTATTCCAATTTACTTCTAATTTGATCCGGATCCTGTTTGTTAGAAACGTAATCAATGAACAGGGACCTGAGCTACACCTTGTTGTATGCGAATGTCTGACATTGAGATAGGTATATAGATAATTTGGCTGAGAACTGGACAGATATTTTGATAACTTTGCGACATACAATATAGTATTACTATATACACCGACGTACATTTATTGAAACGTTATAGATTTATAGATAGGGTGGTTGAAAGGTAACAAGTTACTCGACAGAAGGCACTGGCACAGGGTTAAAGCAGTGTTCACTAATTGTAGAGATTAGGGTGGTTGAAAGGTAACCAGTTACTATTCAACAGAAGGCACTGGTACAGGGTTAAAGCAGTGTTCACTAATTGTAGAGATTAGGGTGGTTGAAAGGTAACAAGTTACTATTCAACAGAAGGCACTGGTACGGGTTTAAAACAGTGTTCACTAATTGTAGAGATTAGGGTGGTTGAAAGGTAACAAGTTACTGTTACAGAAGGCACTGGCACAGGATTAAAGCAGTGTTCACTATTGTAAAGATTAGGGTGGTTGAAAGGTAACAAGTTACTGATTCAAAAGGCCTGACAGGATTGAAGCAGTGTTCACTTATTGTAGAGATTAGGGTGGTTGAAAGGTAACAAGTTACTATTCAGCAGAAGGCACTGGTACGGGTTTAAAACAGTGTTCGCTGATAATAAGGGCGGTTGTTTGGTTAAAGCAGTGTTCAGTAAGGTTAATCCTTAGGATTAGAACTCGGTCTTTGTAAAAAAGAACATAGCTAGTAACACGGCCTCACATTAAAATGCTGAGAGTATTGTAAGCCTATTGTTATTTTATATTAATATGAAGTGTAGTATATAAGTATTAGTGAGTGTAATTAAAAGATATTGAAGTAAACAGTAAAAATGTTGATATACAGTCTATTATGGTTATATTTTAAATATAAATTCCATGAAGAAGAAACAGGACAGGATCATCTGGTACAAGGTAGGTAAAAGCGTTTGAAACTTTAAGTTATCGGTGTATTTAAAATGATACTACGTCTTAGAATGGACATAAAATTTAAGTTCCCAAGAATGGTCAATATGAGTATATATTCATCAGTGAACTTACCTGGTGTCATAAATTAACAGAATCTCGTAAAATCTGGAAAACTCACAAAACTAAGTTACTTTTGAAAATCAATTTGCTGAATAAATTTATTAAGCGTTTATTGATTGTATTTTTATGAATATTAGTAAGGTCTTTGGATTTATCAGATTATATAAGGATTGTGTTATGTTATTTATGACAGCAGGTATATCTACTGATGAATATATACTCTTATTGACCAAGTTTAAAATTTTAATGTTTTGTTAGATTTATCAGATTATATAAGGATTCTGTTATGTTATTTATGACAGCAGGTATATCTACTGATGAATATATACTCTTATTGACCAAGTTTAAAATTTTAATGTTTTGTTAGATTTATCAGATTATATAAGGATTCTGTTATGTTATTTATGACAGCAGGTATATCTACTGATGAATATATACTCTTATTGACCAAGTTTAAAATTTTAATGTTTTGTTAGATTTATCAGATTATATAAGGATTTATTATGTTATTTATGACAGCAGGTATATCTACTGATGAATATATACTCTTATTGACCAAGTTTAAAATTTTAATGTTTTGTTAGATTTATCAGATTTTATAAGGATTCTGTTATGTTATTTATGACAGCAGGTATATCTACTGATGAATATATACTCTTATTGACCAAGTTTAAAATTTTAATGTTTTGTTAGATTTATCAGATTATATAAGGATTCTGTTATGTTATTTATGACAGCAGGTATATCTACTGATGAATATATACTCTTATTGACCAAGTTTAAAATTTTAATGTTTTGTTAGATTTATCAGATTATATAAGGATTCTGTTATGTTATTTATGACAGCAGGTATATCTACTGATGAATATATACTCTTATTGACCAAGTTTAGAATTTTAATGTTTTGTTAGATTTATCAGATTTTATAAGGATTCTGTCATGTTATTTATGACAGCAGTTATATCTACTGATGAATATATACTCTTATTGAACAAGTTCAGAGTTTTTAACTTTTATGTTCATTCTAAGACGTAGTATTTCTTGAAAGATATACAAACACAATTTGCAAACTGACTTGTTTCAGTAAAAATTATAACACAATTTAATGTAAAAATGAAATGAAATGAATGGAGTTTTACGTCCTACTCTTCTGCACCTTATAGTCTAATTAAGAAAACGGCCAACGCCATGCAGTGTGCAATGAGATAAATTTTGCCAGGACAACGATATAAGCTTACTCTTTTAGCCGATGGACATGATGGTAAGTTGAAAGGGACTCGCTGCTCAGGCAAAACTATTTGTCTTATTGCGTATTGAATAGTACTGCATTGGAAGTGAACACAAAATAGGAAGTACACGTTTATTATATTTCACATAATAGTTTCCTATAATCAACTGTCAAAATACTAATATAGCTTTAACTTAAACCATAATTTATTACAGGGATGACGGGTTTAGTGGAAGGAGGTGACCCACATCATTATTCTCCTAATGTTCCTATCTTCCTGGTAGCTCTCCTCTACCCCAACTTTAACAGTAAAAGTAAGTACACGTACAACCATATATTTTGTTTTTATATTACCAGTAATATTTGTTTTTAACACAAATTAAACATTAAAGCTAACGTGAAGCGGCGACGGCAGAGGATCCAAAATTCAAAAATGATATAATTAGCTAAATTGTATTTAGCATTTTAAGAAGGATATGAAGAGAATCATGTCGAAACGTTCTACGGATAATCATATCTACATATCTGTGGAGCATCTGAAAGGAATGCCGAATACGGAAACTATATAGAAGTATTATAGTAGTATTAGAGTATTATATAGAAGGTAGTAAAGATAGACTAGACGAGGTATATACTGATTGTATTATTATATTGTATTATAGTGGTATTAGAGTATTTATAGAAGGTAGTAAAGATAGACTAGACGAGGTATATACTGATTGTATTATTATATTGTATTATAGTGGTATTAGAGTATTATATAGAAGATAGTAAAGATAGACTAGACGAGATATATACTGATTGTATTATTATATTGTATTATAGTAGTATTAGAGTATTATATAGAAGGTAGTAAAGATAGACTAGACGAGGTATATACTGATTGTATTATTATATTGTATTATAGTAGTATTAGAGTATTATATAGAAGGTAGTAAAGATAGACTAGACGAGGTATATACTGATTGTATTATTATATTGTATTATAGTAGTATTAGAGTATTATATAGAAGGTAGTAAAGATAGACTAGACGAGGTATATACTGATTGTATTATTATATTGTATTATAGTAGTATTAGAGTATTATATAGAAGGTAGTAAAGATAGACTAGACGAGGTATATACTGATTGTATTATTATATTGTATTATAGTAGTATTAGAGTATTATATAGAAGGGGAGTAAAGATAGACTAGACGAGGTATATACTGATTGTATTATTATATTGTATTATAGTAGTATTAGAGTATTATATAGAAGGTAGTAAAGATAGACTAGACGAGGTATATACTGATTGTATTATTATATTGTATTATAGTAGTATTAGAGTATTATATAGAAGGTAGTAAAGATAGACTAGACGAGGTGTATACTGATTGTATTATTATATTGTATTATAGTAGTATTAGAGTATTATATAGAAGGTAGTAAAGATAGACTAGACGAGGTATATACTGATTGTATTATTATATTGTATTATAGTAGTATTAGAGTATTATATAGAAGGTAGTAAAGATAGACTAGACGAGGTATATACTGATTGTATTATTATATTGTATTATAGTAGTATTAGAGTATTATATAGAAGGTAGTAAAGATAGACTAGACGAGGTATATACTGATTGTATTATTATATTGTATTATAGTAGTATTAGAGTATTATATAGAAGGTAGTAAAGATAGACTAGACGAGGTATATACTGATTGTATTATTATATTGTATTATAGTAGTATTAGAGTATTATATAGAAGGTAGTAAAGATAGACTAGACGAGGTATATACTGATTGTATTATTATATTGTATTATAGTAGTATTAGAGTATTATATAGAAGGTAGTAAAGATAGACTAGACGAGGTGTATACTGATTGTATTATTATATTGTATTATAGTAGTATTAGAGTATTATATAGAAGGTAGTAAAGATAGACTAGACGAGGTGTATACTGATTGTATTATTATATTGTATTATAGTAGTATTAGAGTATTATATAGAAGGTAGTAAAGATAGACTAGACGAGGTGTATACTGATTGTATTATTATATTGTATTATAGTAGTATTAGAGTATTATATAGAAGGTAGTAAAGATAGACTAGACGAGGTATATACTGATTGTATTATTATATTGTATTATAGTAGTATTAGAGTATTATATAGAAGGTAGTAAAGATAGACTAGACGAGGTATATACTGATTGTATTATTATATTGTATTATAGTAGTATTAGAGTATTATATAGAAGGTAGTAAAGATAGACTAGACGAGGTATATACTGATTGTATTATTATATTGTATTATAGTAGTATTAGAGTATTATATAGAAGGTAGTAAAGATAGACTAGACGAGGTATATACTGATTGTATTATTATATTGTATTATAGTAGTATTAGAGTATTATATAGAAGGTAGTAAAGATAGACTAGACGAGGTATATACTGATTGTATTATTATATTGTATTATAGAAGTATTAGAGTATTATATAGAAGGTAGTAAAGATAGACTAGACGAGGTATATACTGATTGTATTATTATATTGTATTATAGTAGTATTAGAGTATTATATAGAAGGTAGTAAAGATAGACTAGACGAGGTATATACTGATTGTATTATTATATTGTATTATAGAAGTGTTTGAGTATTGTATAGAAGGTAGTAAAGATAGACTAGACGAGGTATATACTGATTGTATTATTATATTGTATTATAGTAGTATTAGAGTATTATATAGAAGGTAGTAAAGATAGACTAGACGAGGTGTATACTGATTGTATTATTATATTGTATTATAGAAGTGTTTGAGTATTGTATAGAAGGTTGTGAAGATAGACTAGATGGGGTGTATGCGGATTGTATAGAGTGTACAGTATATAGGGAATGTTTAAATGGTAAAGAATTTAAAGTTAAATGCCCCCTTGGAAATTATAATTATACCTTGGGGTACTGTGATGTTTTCTCTCAGTGTAGGTGAGTTTTAACATTTTTTATATTTAAACTTCCAATAGATAAACTGAATTCGAAATAATCTGTCCCTATTTCCGTTCTCCACAGCTTTAATTAATTAAGAAAAAAAATCTGGTCTTGATCCTAGGGGCAGAGCTAGCCCTAGACGTCAGAATGGGTCAAAGCAACGCATGTCATTATCCAGGGGTGGGGGACAAGTATTCTATAGTAGGGCTCCATTAACTACCTTGCCGGCGCACCCAAAAACCCAAGTAACAACCTTAAAATACAAACTAATAATTGCAAGTTGAAACAATTAAATTTAAGTTACTATTTTATTAGAATTGCCCCCGTTTTTCTAAAATTTTAACAAATTAACCCCTTAAACGAATTATTCTTCTTTTAAAAAGTTTTTTCACCCATAACAATTTTCACCAGGTATGTTTCATTTTATTTACGAATTCCCTTGTAACGAAATCATTCATTCCCTTATAACGAATTCATTCATTCTCTCATAACTAATTTATTCATTCTCTCATAACGAATTCATTCATCCTCTCATAACGAATTCAGTCATTTTCTAATAACGAATTTCATTCATTTTCTAATAACGAATTTCAATCCATATCTCATAACGAATTCATCCATTCTCTCATAACGAATTCATTCATTCTCTCATAACGAATTCATCCATTCTTTCATAACGAATTCATTCATTCTCTCATAACGAATTCCATTCATTTTCTTATGACGAATTCATTCATTCTTAACGAATTCGGCTACTCATTATTCATTAATTTTTAGCTCAACAAAGATGTGTTCAAGACGAGTGTATAGTGGATGGTTTGTATCCAGACTGTATGGATTGTGATACGTATATTGAATGTGATAACTCTAGTTTGATTCCTCACTCCTGTCCGCTGGGTACTACTTTCAACCTAGCCTCGTACACCTGTACCGATCCGGATACCGCTATTTGTGGGTAAGTAAAATTTTACTATTAAATACATGTGAAATGTGAAATTATGATTGTATTACGTAAAAATGTTAACCTCCAGTTTTCCCTGTCTCATTTCACTCATCCCTCGGCCCTTGACCGATTACGTTGAACGATAGTTAGAGTTAACATCTCTAGGCCCTTAGACCAAAGGTTATTCTAGGGTACGTTACTCAATTTTTTCATTTTTTTCCATTTAAATCAAAGGAACAAACATTTTTGTTTTATTTGAGTCGTGGGTTTTATCAAACTGTAGGGTTCTCAGGCCGTGTCTGGTGGCTTGACCGCTTAGCCTGTCCTGAATTGTAACCAAGACCGACCAAGGACCTCGGCAGATAATAACTCCTGACAAGCACCGTGTTAATTGTATTTGTAGGTCAAGTTCGTGTATCAGTATTGATCAATGCCAGAACCGTGACGGAGACTACCCGGATTGTTTGGACTGTAAACTATACGTTCACTGTGAAAACAGTACCGGAACAAGTCAGTCCTGTCCCAGAGATCTACTCTTTGATGCCAACAGTTTAAGATGTACTCAGTTTGACCTGACCAAGATAGGGTAAGTAAAATGTTTTCATATTGACCTATGTTACGATATCAGCTGTGGTGTTTTTGTGAACAATGAGGTGTAGGAGCTGAGCAGGGTGACAGAATTGACAGAGGGTGCACTTCAAAAAGCAATTGACTTTATAGTAGATGGAGTTGATAGCGGACTATGGTCCAAAAACATTGGCCGCGGATCATAAGTCTATCTTCATCTCGAGGTGGATTGGAACTACCACACCTAAACGCCAAGCAGATACCAATCTTACTCGCCACCATCTTCAGTAATATCTGAATAGGACTTGTTAGGACCGAATGTACTCTTCCACTCATAATCATAGTCAATGGGTCAAACCAGATGTATGCTACAGTCAGCGAAACTCTGAGCGTCTATAGCACAGTCGGTTAAAGAGTAAATAGTGTGAAAGTCCGATGACCTTGAATAAGTCATCTTCACTCACATGATTCCAGTAGACCCAGCTGTATATGGGTAGAGATAATCTGGGAAAAATTATAGCAAAAGGTTTGACCAAGGACCATCTGGTATAAAGGATCCCTGTCACGGCGACTTGTGAACCTACAGTTCTTATCCTAGTAAAATATAGTTGTTTCTTTCTTTCGTTCAAACCCGGAAGATACTTGTATTGGGGCTACCTTCACAACAAAAATTCTAAAAACTTAACAATATTTTTTTTCAGGCCTAAACCACCGCTTATACCACTACCGGGTCCGCCCCCACCTCCTCCCGTTCCACCCCCTGTACCCCCGTCCCCACCACCCACACCAATAGTAGGGTGTATCAAGAGTTATAACTGCCCAGTAACACCTGGAGATTACCCATACTGTAACGACTGTAGGATCTTTGTAAGATGTACACAGCCTGGTCAAGGGACACCACAAGAATGTCCCAAACATCTATTTTTTGATTCGGTGACATCCACCTGTTTACTGAAACATCTCGCTACGTGTGGGTAAGTATCGTGTTACTTACAGTTTAGAAGTTTCGTTCCATTTTGATCACAGAAAACTCACACTGTTAGCCTAAAACAATCTGCTAGCTAGTGGGCACCATGACCAATCTATCTGTAGGACATTGACAGTGTACCAAACACGGTCCTTAAGCTAGATTTCGGTATACAGACCTAAAGCAATATATTGATTTACAACAGATATCTTCAGAACCAAGTGTTTGCAATTCATTTCATTTATTCAAGAAAGATTCCTGAAAATAGGAAATGCTTTATGACTATACACTCTTGATTTTGTTCTTTTTACACAGAGTCGAGATGCCAGTTTGTGCTGTCATATCAACCACAGTCATGACGACAACCTTGGCTACGACAGAAACCACGGTTACCGAAACCACAACTGCGCCCACCGAAACCACAACCGCGCCTACTGAAACTACAACCGCGCCCACTGAAACCACAACAGCGGCTACAGAGACTACTGCCTTGATAACAGAGACAACAGCACCACCAACAACCGAACAAACTACCATACCACCACCCACCGAGCCCACTACACTTCCACCAACTACAATAGCAACAACCCTTCCTCCACCGACAGAACCGCCATTAACCACCCTTCCACCGACCGAACCACCACTTACAACAATTCTTATAGAAACAGAGGCGCCAATAACCACCCTCCCTCCAACAGAAGTCCCGATAACAACTCTTTTAATAGAAACGGAAGCGCCTGTAACAACTTTGCTTCCGGTGACTGAGCCACCCGCAGAAACAACACTTCCGGAAACGGAAGCACCTGTGACAGAAATAGTCGTTACCGACGCTCCAGTAACGGAACTACCTCAGACTGTAGCTCCTGTTACAGAGATAGTTGCAACGGAAGCTCCAGTCGTTACAGAAATAGTTCAAACGGAAGCCCCAGTCGTTACGGAAATAGTTCAAACGGATGCTCCAGTCGTTACAGAAATAGTTCAAACGGAAGCTCCAGTCGTTACGGAAATAGTACAAACGGAAGCTCCAGTCGTTACGGAAATAGCTCAAACGGAAGCTCCAGTCGTTACGGAAATAGTTCAAACGGAAGCTCCAGTCGTTACGGAAATAGTCGCAACAGAAGCTCCCGTAGTAACGGAAATAGTCGAAACAAATGCCCCGACTGTAACAGTTATACCGGAAACAGAAGCTCCTGTTGCTACGGAAATAGTCGAAACAAATGCCCCGGCAGTTACGGAAATAGTCGAAACAGAAGCTCCAGTCGCTACGGAAGCTGTGAGAGGAATGTACAACTTTGAAGAAGTTGGAGAAACAGTAGTTCCCATAGTCATTGGCAATCCCATTGATTATATTAATGTTGAAACAAACAAGACAACAGAATGGGACGAGGCAGCAGAGAAAGACATGTTTGGAATTGAAATATCTTTAGAGAACGACACTTTGGTAGGATTTGGGACAACATTGGACAAAGCTTCGTACGTATGGGAGGGAAGGTCTTCATTTAACAGAGATACGTTTGTAGAAAGTACATTAGTATCGCCACTGACATTAGTCAACGATACTGGAAATGAAGCGTTATTAGATAAATACACCTCTGAAACGAATGAAAAGTCACTGGTCAAAGACACGTCACCAGTGAATGAAACGTCGTTAGTCAAAGACACGTTACTAGTGAATGAAAAGTCATTAGTCAACGACACAACAGTGAATGAAACGTCATTAGTCAAAGACACGTCACCAGTGAATGAAACGTCATTAGTCAACGACACAACAGTTAATGAAACGTCATTAGTCAAATACACGTCACCAGTGAATGAAACGTCAATAATCAAAGACACGTTACCACGTCTAACGTCATTAGACCCAGAGACGCCAACAAGGAATGAAACTTCAATAGTTGCAGACACGTCACCAGGGGAATTTAAACGTCATTAGTCAACGACACAACAGTTAATGAAACGTCATTAGTCAAATACACGTCACCAGTGAATGAAACGTCAATAATCAAAGACACGTTACCACGTCTAACGTCATTAGACCCAGAGACGCCAACAAGGAATGAAACGTCAATAGTTGCAGACACGTCGCCAGTGAATGAAACGTCATTAGTCAACGACACAACAGTTAATGAAACGTCATTAGTCAAATACACGTCACCAGTGAATGAAACGTCAATAATCAAAGACACGTTACCACGTCTAACGTCATTAGACCCAGAGACGCCAACAAGGAATGAAACGTCAATAGTTGCAGACACGTCGCCAGTGAATGAAACGTCATAGTCAAATACACGTCACCAGTGAATGAAACGTTAATAGTTGCAGACACGTCGCCAGTGAATGAAACGTTATTAATTGCAGACACGTCACTTGACAAAGACATACAAATTTACAAATTTGAAAAAGACGTTTCAGTGAATAAAAAAGGTTCTGTGAATGCTTGGTTAGATACGGGATTTATCAGTGATTCAGTTTTCAATAGTGACAAATCGTTTAATATACAATCCAGATCATCTTGTATTGAGAAAACACATTGTGTACACGTGGGTGTTGGGAACTACCCGCATTGTTATAATTGTATGAAATATATACACTGTAAATCTATCTATGGTCCAGGGATTGAGGCCACGTGTCCTGAAAATTACTACTTTGATTCAGTGACATTAACATGTAATAAACAGGACTTAGTGGATTGTTAGATTTCTGGTGGTTTAGAATTCCTGAAACCAGTCTCGTCTTTTTAAATGAATTTATGAATAAATTATTATTGTTAACTTTTTTTTACGAATAGTGACATCAGCATACACAAACACAAATTCTATTTTTGGTTGTCAGGTCGTTGTAATTCAAATTACTAGTAAATAGAAAATATACGTTCAAATTACTAGTATATTGGAAATATACATTCAAATTACTAGTACTGTATATTGGAAATATACGTTCAAATTACTAGAATATTGGAAATATACATTCAAATTACTAGTACTGTATATTGGAAATACACATTATTAGTACTGTATATTGGAAATATACATTCAAATTACTAGTACTGTATATTGGAAATATACATTCAAATTACTAGTACTGTATATTGGAAATATACATTCAAATTACTAGTACTGTATATTGGGAAAACATACATTCAAATTACTAGTACTGTATATTGGAAATATACATTCAAATTACTAGAACTGTATATTGGAAATACACATTCAAATAACTAGTACTGTATATTGGAAATATACATTCAAATTACTAGTACTGTATATTGGAAATATACATTCAAATTACTAGTACTGTATATTGGAAATATACATTCAAATTACTAGTACTGTATATTGGAAATATACATTCAAATTACTAGTTCTGTATATTGGATATATACATTCAAATTACTAGTACTGTATATTGGAAATACACATTCAAATTACTAGTACTGTATATTGGAAATACACATTCAAATTACTAGTACTGTATATTGGAAATATCCGTTCAAATTACTAGTACTGTATATTGGAAATATCCGTTCAAATTACTAGTACTGTATATTGGAAATATCCGTTCAAATTACTAGTACTGTATATTGGAAATATTCATTCAAATTACTAGTACTGTATATTGGAAATATACATTCAAATTACTAGTACTGTATATTGGAAATATACATTCAAATTACTAGTACTGTATATTGGAAATATACATTCAAATTACTAGAACTGTATATTGGAAATATACATTCAAATTACTAGTACTGTATATTGGAAATATACATTCAAATTACTAGAACTGTATATTGGAAATATACATTCATAATACTAGTACTGCATATTGGAAATATACATTCAAATTACTAGTATATTGGAAATATACATTCAAATTACTAGTACTGTATATTGGAAATATACATTCAAATTACTAGTACTGTATATTGGAAATATACATTCAAATTACTAGTACTGTATATTGGAAATATACGTTCAAATTACTAGTACTGTATATTGGAAATATACATTCATAATACTAGTACTGTATATTGGAAATATACATTCAAATTACTAGTACTGTATATCGGAAATATACATTCAAATTACTAGTACTGTATATTGGAAATGTACATTCAAATTACTAGTACTGTATATTGGAAATATACATTCAAATTACTAGTACTGTATATTGGAAATATACATTCAAATTACTAGTACTGTATATTGGAAATACACATTCAAATTACTAGAATATTGGAAATATACATTCAAATTACTAGTACTGTATATTGGAAATATACATTCAAATTACTAGTACTGTATATTGGAAATATACATTCAAATTACTAGTACTGTATATTGGAAATATACATTCAAATTACTAGAACTGTATATTGGAAATATACATTCATAATACTAGTACTGTATATTGGAAATATACATTCAAATTACTAGTACTGTATATTGGAAATATACATTCAAATTACTAGTACTGTATATTGGAAATATACATTCAAATTACTAGTACTGTATATTGGAAATGTACATTCAAATTACTAGTACTGTATATTGGAAATATACATTCAAATTACTAGTACTGTATATTGGAAATACACATTCAAATTACTAGTAAATAGAAAATATACGTTCAAATTACTAGTACTGTATATTGGAAATATACATTCAAATTGCTAGAATATTTGACTTGCACCCCAGACATGGGACAACCCGTCCCAGGAGTCAAACACACCGACCTGGGACAACCCCAGTCCGAGGGTCACACACACGACTTGGGACAAACCCAGTCTGAGGAGTCTGAGAGGTCACACACACACGACTTGGGACAACCCCAGTCAGTGAAGTTACACATACCGACTAGGGACACCCCCAGTCTGAGGGGTCACACACACCAACCGGCACTGTTTTACTTACGCATCCCCCAACTTCCCGTAAAGCTATCGATTCGAACCGAGGTCACAAACACTTATCTTGGGACAACCCCAGTCTGAGGGGTCACACACACATTTACCTGGGGCAATCATAGTCAGAAAGGTCACACACACTGACCTGAGACAACTAACGAGGTTAAACATACAAGTTTGAAGCTAAAAAATCAACTTTTAATAAATTTGATGGATAATAAAACAAACAAACGATATATTTTAGAATAGATGATTTCCTATTTACAAATTATTATTACAAGGTCTGTTTAACAGTGGGTTACTGATATCTAGATAGTAAACAGGTTCAGGTAATTACAAGGTCTGTTTAACAGCAGGTCACTGATATCTAGATAGTAAACAGGTTCAGGTAATTACAAGGTCTGTTTAACAGCATGTCACTGATATCTAGATAGTAAACAGGTTCAGGTAATTACAAGGTCTGTTTAACAGCATGTCACTGATATCTAGATAGTAAACAGGTTCAGGTAATTACAAGGTCTGTTTAACAGCATGTCACTGATATCTAGATAGTAAACAGGTTCAGGTAATTACAAGGTCTGTTTAACAGTGGGTTACTGATATCTAGATAGTAAACAGGTTCAGGTAATTACAAGGTCTGTTTAACAGTGGAGCACTGATATCTAGATAGTAAACAGGTTCAGGTAATTACAAGGTCTGTTTAACAGCATGTCACTGATATCTAGATAGTAAACAGGTTCCGGTAATAACAAGGTCTGTTTAACAGTGGGTCACTGATATCTAGATAGTAAACAGGTTCAGGTAATTACAAGGTCTGTTTAACAGCATGTCACTGATATCTAGATAGTAAACAGGTTCAGGTAATTACAAGGTCTGTTTAACAGCATGTCACTGATATCTAGATAGTAAACAGGTTCAGGTAATTACAAGATCTGTTTAACAGCATGTCACTGATATCTAGATAGTAAACAGGTTCAGCTAATTACAAGGTCTGTTTAACAGCATGTCACTGATATCTAGATAGTAAACAGGTTCAGGTAATTACAAGGTCTGTTTAACAGCATGTCACTGATATCTAGATAGTAAACAGGTTCAGGTAATTACAAGGTCTGTTTAACAGTGGGTCACTGATATCTAGATAGTAAACAGGTTCAGGTAATTACAAGATCTGTTTAACAGTGGGTCACTGATATCTAGATAGTAAACAGGTTCAGGTAATTACAAGGTCTGTTTAACAGTGGGTCACTGATATCTAGATAGTAAACAGGTTCCGGTAATAACAAGGTCTGTTTAACAGTGGGTCACTGATATCTAGATAGTAAACAGGTTCAGGTAATTACAAGGTCTGTTTAACAGTGGGTCACTGATATCTAGATAGTAAACAGGTTCAGGTAATTACAAGGTCTGTTTAACAGCATGTCACTGATATCTAGATAGTAAACAGGTTCAGGTAATTACAAGATCTGTTTAACAGTGGGTCACTGATATCTAGATAGTAAACAGGTTCAGGTAATTACAAGGTCTGTTTAACAGTGGGTCACTGATATCTAGATAGTAAACAGGTTCCGGTAATAACAAGGTCTGTTTAACAGTGGATCACTGATATCTAGATAGTAAACAGGTTCAGTTAATTACAAGGTCTGTTTAACAGCACGTCACTGATATCTAGATAGTAAACAGGTTCAGGTAATTACAAGGTCTGTTTAACAGCATGTCAATGATATCTAGATAGTAAACAGGTTCAGGTAATTACAAGGTCTGTTTAACAGTGGATCACTGATATCTAGATAGTAAACAGGTTCAGGTAATTACAAGGTCTGTTTAACAGCATGTCACTTATATCTAGATAGTAAACAGGTTCAGGTAATTACAAGGTCTGTTTAACAGCATGTCACTTATATCTAGATAGTAAACAGGTTCAGGTAATTACAAGGTCTGTTTAACAGTGGGTTACTGATATCTAGATAGTAAACAGGTTCCGGTAATAACAAGGTCTGTTTAACAGTGGATCACTTATATCTAGATAGTAAACAGGTTCAGTTATCATCACATTAACAAATGTTGCATCTACTGGAAAGTTCTAAACAGATTCTGTTTGTTTTAATTCTAGCCTCAATCAAACAATACAGATTAGGTAACATTCAATTTTTTTCTTCTATTACTACTGTGTTTTCATGACTTATAGACTGAGTTCTCAACTCTGTTTCAACTTGTTTTATTGAGCGTCTGATTGACTCCACGAATCCTAAACAAGCAGAACTAACCAATTAAACAACCCTTTTAAAGTTTAGGGAATTTATATTAAAGTTATATTAACAATGTGGACTCTCTCAAAGTTCTATTTATATTTAAGTTATTATAATATTAACTATGTGGACTCTCTGAAAGAAAAAATCAGTGACTTAGACTAGTTACACATTAACACATAAAATGATGATGTCATCAAGATTTGAGCACATTATTTTCCCATTCAACTAAATATTGCAGTTTACTATCTGATAACGTACGCTTAGCAACCACATTAAACTTGTTTCCTTTAGAAAATCTGTCTTCTGCACCAAAATAGCTTTCTACTTTCGATTTTAATTTCTTTAAGTCCACTTCTGTATGTTTGACTGCCTCCAAGGTTTCTAAACTCACGACATTTTCGACATTAACACTAGATTTAGATCGTTTACGTAAATTTCGATTCATATCCATTTCGAAAAATTGACGTTTCGAACGTTTCCGTTTTTGTGAAAGCGGTAGAATTTCGGTAGATTCTTCTGTATCACATGATGTTGTTGAACAAGTGGAATATATTTCAATATCGGAACAAACTGACATTGAGGCTTCACTCACAGAACAACTTTCATATAAAGACATCGTTTCGTAGAAATCAAAAATCTTCTGTTGAAAAAACTGTTTTTGGTTCAGTTCCGTTCGTTGTTCTAAATCAGTTTTAAATGGATGTAAAGAACCATCGTATGAGGGCAACACCGGAATAACGCTGTCCAATGAAAATTTCTTGGATTTAAGCTGTTTAGGAGAACGTGGAAATGGCTGATCAAATGAAGATGTATTGGATTTATTTTTCATGTCTTTGGAAACAATTTTAGTATGGTCCTCAAGATCAGGGTCACCTCCACTAACAAACTTTTGGAATTCTGCCAAGAAATTATGAACCGGGTATCCGTTGTATCCAGCGTAAGATTGGTTTAAACTTTGACATTCGGATAAAACATTCTAAAATTAAACAAAACATATATCAAAGTGAAATCTACTATAAAATTTCTGGTGTGTTTTTGGTTATAACTTTGTTGTGATTAAACAGGGATGGCGATACGTTGTTATATAATATATAAACAGACTATATCTATATAAAACTAATATAAATACCTTAGAAGAAGCTTCTTGTAATAATTTCCTCGCCTTTTCACTTTTAAATACAATAGAATCGTCGATATCAAAACCATTTTTACGATATTTTATAGGGATAGGGGACACACTGAAATAAATTTATTATAAATTTCACAAATAGAATACAAAATGAGTATTGAGTTCAAATCGTAAAATAAAACATGGCTGGATATATGACAGAAGTAAAAAGATACCTTTTAACAAAGACTAAAATATCTGTTGTCATTGTCATGACGACTATATCATGTGATTTACTTTACAGACTAGATATAATTTAACTAAGTAACATGACAATATGCATGTGTGGAAGAGTTTAAAGAGAGATGACTGGTACATTTTCTCTAGTCCATTGTGTTTCTGTTACTAGTTTACGTGTCTGACCTAGTTACCAGAATCAGGACAGAAGGATAATTAGGAGACATTTTAAAGGTTTGACCTAGTTACCATTATCAGGACACAAGGATAATTAGGAGACATTTTAAAGGTCTAACCTAGTAACCAGAATCAGGACACAAGGATAATTAGGAGACATTTTGAAGGTCTGTCCCAGTTACAAGAATCAGGACAGAAGGATAATTAGGAGACATTTTAAAGGTTTGACCTAGTTACCATTATCAGGACACAAGGATAATTAGGAGACATTTCAAAAGTCTAACCTAGTTACCAGAATCAGGACAGAAGGATAATTAGGAGACATTTTAAAGGTCTGTCCCAGTTACAAGAATCAGGACAGAAGGATAATTAGGAGACATTTTAAAGGTCTGACCTAGTTACCAGAATCAGGACACAATGATAATAAGGTGACATTTTAAAGGTCTTACCTAGCAACCAGAATCAGGACACAAGGGTAATTAGGAGACATTAAAAAGGTCTGACCTAGTTACCAGAATCAGGACAGAAGGATAATTAGGAGACATTTTAAAGGTCTGACCTAGTTACCAGAATCAGGACACAAGGGTAATTAGGAGACATTAAAAAGGTCTGACCTAGTTACCAGAATCAGGATAGAAGGATAATTAAGAGTTTTTTTTTCTTATACTATGTTTTTACACACAAATTATAATGAAATAAAATATATGACACATGATAATTCAGGAAAAAGACACAAAAATTACTGTGGTATGATCATACGTACATTGGGAACGGGTAAATATTAACGGGAGACAACTCTTTTTGACAATATCGTGATATTTCACTTAGACGATATGTATGGCGATATACCGGCTATAATTTTATTTCAATATCGTTTGATTACTAGAACTTTCATACCTGTTTATATCGAAATATCGTAATATCGCCCATCCCTACCTTTACATCATTCAACTGATTTAGTCTGGTGTTGTAATTTAATTAGGTTTCGGGTCTATTATTTGACGTAAGAACGATGTGATAATTTCAGATACCATATATATAATCATAATAACACAATACATACCACTGTATAGGTACGAAAGTCTTGGTTTTTCTTCCCTTCATCTGCAGACTTCCCATCACCTCATCAGTAATCTGTCCTTCTGTTGGTAATATAACTGAAGGTGCCGGAGGAGGAACTCGTAATTTCAATCCCCACAGTGCAGTTTTCTTTTTAAACTCGTGTCCTATACAAAACCTGCCAATATCAAATCAAATTCTTTTTTTCCTTGTACATTTCTGTCCATCAGATAAATATCAGAAATCACACCAATAAGATGAAATTTATAGTGTAGAACAAGTCAGTGGGTTTAAGACTGTAACTCACAACTTGTTTTTGTTGAGTTTTTGAGAATAAAGCCCTTGGTCTCTGTGAGCAGATATAAAACTTTCAGAAAGGGACCTAATTACTAAACAGATAATTAACACAGGATGAAACTCCAACATTATTTGTCGAAATGAACCTCAATTTGGGCCTAGTCCAAGATCTCATTAATATATAAGTTGAATGAAAAGTGTATAATCTGTCGAGTTTACAAACAAGTTGACTGTTTTGACTTAGTCAAGGGCAACAACTCAGAAAAAGGTCATCAAAAATTTGTCCAAGGTCTCATAAGTATAAATGATCACAGTAAATTTCTTCCAAATCAGCCTTTACAAGCCAATTATGGACAGATTGATGATGGACGGACAAGGGTGACGAAAATAAGATGGTGTATGAAATACATCTAGATAGCTACCAGAAACCAGTTTTCTGACAGACTTAAAATATTTAAAACCTACCTAGTTTTATGATGTTGACAAGTTTCATTGATTTTTTTCACCAGGAGTTTAGTTGACATCAGATCTAACTGAAAAATATACACTGGAATTGAAGAACCAGAAATACATGTGAGTCTAAAAATAACCAGCCTAACTTATTTAACTGTTCTCTTGTGTGATGCATTTAGACAGACAGTGGTGTTAAATTGACATCAGTTATTCTATTCACCCACTCCGTCACGATTTCTTTGACAGACTGAAAATGATGTCCATGTTGCTAGGAGCTGGATCAGATTAATAAGCAAAACTCACAACAACCTCACTAATAATATCTTGACATAATACAGAATGTTAAAAAAAGGTAAAGGCATTTTATCTATTTATTTACTCCAGATATAGAGTTAAAAAGATTTTAATGAGGTTTTTTTTAACTTTATATCTATCGGGGACACTGATAGCATCAATCATAAGTTGGTATTTCTTGTAATTCTACTAAAACTAAACAGTTCTATTAAAGAGATTGTAAAGAGGTTTTCTATATTTTGTATGTATATCAGGGACAATGATAGTATCAATTTACATCATTCTAATTTTCAATCAGATGTCTGTGGTTCCTGTAATTCTACTAAAACTAAACAGTTCTATTAAAGAGATAGTAAAGAGGTTTTCTATATTTTGTATGTGTATCAGGGACACTGATATCATCAATTTACATCATTCTAATTTACAATCAGATGTCTGTAGTTCCTGTAGTTCTAAAACTAAACAGATTGTAAAGAGGTTTTCTATATTATTGTATGTTATCAGGTCCCTGATACACATACAAAATTTAGAAAACCTCTTTACAATCTCTTTAATAGAACTACAGGAACCACTGATGTCTAATTGAAAATTAGAATGGTGTAAATTGATGTTATCAGTGTCTCTGATACACATACAAAATTAGAAAACCTCTTTACAATTCTTAAAATAAACATGTTTATTTTATAGAATTAAAGACTACAGACATTGATTGAAAATTAGCCTGATGTAAATTAACTTATCAGTGTTCTGATATTCAACAGTAATTTTAGTGAATACAGGAATACAGACGTTGTTGATAAATATAGAATGTGTAAATTGCATACTATCAATGTCTCTATATACATACAAACACTTAATTTTAGTGGAATTACAGGAACTACAGACGTCTGATTGAAAATTAGAATGGTGTAAATTGATACTATCAGTGTCTCTGATATACATACAAACACTTAATTTTAGTGGAATTACAGGAACTACATGACGTCTTTAAATTGATGTGTAAATTGATACTATCAGTGTCTCTGATATACATACAAATACTTAGTTTTAGTAGAATTACAGGAACTACAGACATCTGATTGAAAATTAGAATGGTGTGAATTAATGATATCAGTGTCCCTGATACACATACAAACACTTAGTTTTGGTAGAATTACAGGAACTACAGACATCTGATTTTAAATTAGAATGGTGTAAATTGATACTATCAGTGTCTCTGATATACATACAAACACTTAGTTTTAGTAGAATTACAGGAACTACAGACATCTGATTGTAAATTAGAATGGTGTAAATTGATGCTATCAGTGTCCCTGATATACATACAAACACTTAGTTTTAGTAGAATTACAGGAACTACAGACATCTGATTGTAAATTAGAATGGTGTAAATTGATACTATCAGTGTCCCTGATATACATACAAAATTTCTTTTAACAAATAAATAATTGTTTACAATTTATTTTTGTTACAACATAATTTAATCAATAATAACCGGAAAACTTACATTCTGTCCAGGTTGTAAATCGGTCCAGTTGTTGATAATATACGGAACTACCATCTCATCAATGTCGTAATATTTCTTATTTTGTAAAATTGTTAAATTAAATAACACTAACTGAACTAGATCTACCCTGAAACAGGAGAAATAATATGGAGTTTTACATCCTACTGTTCTGAAACCTTTAAGAAATACTGGCTATAACAGGAGAAATAATATAGAGTTTTACATCCCATTTAAATAATTCAACGCCTTTTCCATGTCAGTCCACAAGAACTAAATCAGTGACCAGTTAAGAGCAAGGATAGCTGATAAAGTTAAAATAAATGTAATCCAGTAGTCCAGGATAACTAGAGAAATATCTCTTACCATTTTAAGTCTAAACGTTTGATATACTCAGGTCCATTGTTACAATGAGAACATACAAAAATATAAAATCTATCACCATACAGTAATGGACGTTCTAAACATTGTATACAAGCTGAAATTATAAAGTAGAGTATATATATTACAACTTGGATGTTGAAGTTTTTTTTAAAGGGGCCCAGGCTTGATTTTAAGGGGTCGTTTTGGGGCTTTGTTACATTTAAACAGTCCTCAGAAATACTCAAGCTCTAAGAAAATCGCAAAATACCTTGAAATATACCTCAAACAAAAAATTTCACTTTTCATTTTTTTTCTGTGCTGTCTGAAAATTGTGTGTCTTGTTGACAAAGTCTACAATTGAAAATGCGTTGTAGTCTGTTTATATAGATGACCGCTATTGCACGACGGGAAGGATAACTCTTTGATTATCAAGACGAACCGTTTTCCAATATGGCCGGACGTTTGTAATATATTAAAACATTATTTTTAAAACACGGATAATTATGGATACACATGGATTTGAAGGCTCAAATTTCAAAGGTAAGCTCTGTAGACTATTTCTGATTAGCTAACCAAAAGATTTCATGTGTTTGAGGCTGTCGGATGATTGTCCGAAACAAATCAAGCCTGGGCCCCTTTAAATCAATATTTATTGACATGAATAATAATCAAAGTTTACAAAACATAATAAGGGATTTAGAAACAAGCAAAGCTTATTTTAATCTATTTCCTTGAACTTGGAAAGCATATTTTCAAAAAGTATTTTAAATAAGAAAATATTTTAACTGGAAAGTAGATAAATAAATAAATAAATAAATGACCTGGTCCCACCCTATGTTGAAGTTTGACTGAATAATGATCCGAGGGGCAAACAAATAGTTAAGTTATACTCTCTTGTTCACTTGTCAGTAAAAGAGGCCAAATTGGTACTTTTCTCTTCATGATTAATCTAATGGAGATAAATTCACACTGTGCCATGTGTAAGGACAAAGTTTTTTAAGGGTTGTTCAGAAGTTATTATTACCTTCATGAAACCACTGTCTACATCTACAGCATTGTAACATCTTAGAAAACCATCTAGAATAGAATCAATATACATTATATTATCATACCTTACGAATTTAACTTGTGCCAAAAAACAGAAAGGACATGAAAGGACGAAAAAGAAAAGAAGGATAACAACTTAGGTTCACAAGTCCGCTGTGACAGAGATCCTTTCTACCAGCTGGTCCTTGGTCAAACCTCTTGGCATTGATCTTTCCCGGATTATCCCTACCCATTTATAGTTGGGTGGACTTGAGAATTATGAGTGAAGATGACTTATTCAATGTCATTGGACTTCCACACCCTGATTGAAATTAGAACTGACGTCCGAAATTTTCATCGTATCCAACTAAATGATGTCGTGACGTAAAGAACCAATGCATCGTATACCAATAAATGATGTCGTGAAGAAAAGAACCACCACAGTTTGATATCAAATGAAATAAAGAGTTTTACTTTTCTGCATTTAATGGGCTAATGAAGACAAGCAACACCATGCAGTGTGAAATGATGGAAATTTTGCCAGGATAGCGGCATAAGCCTACTCTTTTTGCGATTTCTAACTGTTGAGGGATCTATAACGTGCACTGCCTTTAGCACAAGGGCCCTCAGTCCCATTTGAACGATAAGACGCTTTTTCCATAGTGAAAAAACAGAAACAGACTATGATGAAAGTGTAAAGGGGAGAAGAAAGTGAATATAATAATAACTAACTCTCCTGGTCCACCACAGTAACAATAGAACTGTTCTACATTGGTTTTATGTTGGGCATCCCACGTTAATCTATGTAGCTGAAAATAATAATAATACAGGCCACATAATACCAGAAATAGGCTACATAATATATTCACAGAAAAATATATTCAAAAACTTTACTTAAGATGATTTAAGTGTCATCTGATTGGTCAATCATTAAAATAGATTTTAAATTTAGCTTTATTATCCAATCAGATTACTGTATTTCTTAAAATCTGACCTCTCCATCAAAAAAATCAATTTTTGTAGTGATCTCCTCCTAAACAACTTGCCCCTAGACAAGATATTATTTCATTCAAAATGGCCACAAATGAATTACAATAACTTCCCCCTCTCCCCCAGAAATGAAGCCAATTCTTTTATTTTTTGGACACCTGAACCATTGTAAACCACCCAGAAGTTAAAGAAATAATATTTTTCAATCCCAGTCTAGAATGGTAATGTGTGAACATACATTGTAAGGTAAGGATTGCTTCATGTCTTGAAATGTCTTGGCTGAAAATATAAGTTTAAGATATTGTTTATATTTCATTTAAGGATAGTAGAGCACATTGGGCATATCCTCTAATTAGTTGGGATGTTAATTGAATGAGACTGCTAGCCCTATCACAAGAACTAAGGCCCATAAGTTTTAACTTGTTTCCTCCCCCTTCCCAAGAAATTCTGAAAACTACAATCCTGGAGAATGTATTTCTGACAATTCCCAGGAACCAAAATCCCAATGAAAATTTTCTATCTAGGTATTATTAAATAAATCAATCTAGGTTAACTGAAGAAGGCTTTGAGAGAAAACAATTGGTGGGGCTAAATTCTCACTAGCTGGGGCCTGACTCCAATGGTCCCCACCCTGACGACAGGGCAATGCAACTGACAACAGTTTTATGGTCTAATCACCATGTACAATTTGCTGATATGCCAAATGGTGGACTATACTTTGGTGAAAGAAAGAGTAAGGCTTATCAATCTTATTAATTAGATTAACAAATCTTATGTTTAATTTTGATTATGAGATAAAATACATTTATAAAGTAAAGAAACATTCCTACCTACCATTTGGTCCAATTTTCAACGCACCACCTTTCTGAAAAAGAAACAATAAATATGTGAGTCTCTAATCACCTTAACAATAAGTTATGTTGCTAATGGCCGCCTGCAGTGCTCTTACCTTGACTAAAGTTCAACTTTGGATAAGTCTAATTTAACAAAGATTTACTACTTTCTTTTTCAATGCATTTAAAAGTCAAAGGTACGACTTTTGTAAATACATAGAGTTCGACTTAAGTCTAACTTAAGTCAAGGTTAAGTATGAAAGCTGCATACGATCTTAAGGGTTTAATCTCGACAAAGATAATTGTTAAGACGATGTTCGCTAATTTAGAAAACTAAAATGAAATGGAAATTCATATCCAACATTCTGCATTATTAGTCAGGCAGCGCCATGCAATGTTACCAGTTACATTAGCCTACGTTTTTTGCAATTTCCAACAGTTGAGTTGAAAAAAATAAATCAACAGCCCTGGTTGAGGGATCTTTATCATGAACAGTCTTAATACACAGGGCCTTGGTTTACTGTCGTTTAGACGCTTCAACCTGCATCACTGACAGTGGGAAGGCAGCTTGAAAATCCACGAGTCTGTCTCAACCTTTGCTGTGATTTGTAAGAACCCGCAAAACCAAGAACAGCCATAATCTAAGTGGCTATTCTGGGTGAATTTAGTTCCTTATTAATCTATGATGAACTAAAACCAGTTTCTACAAATCTTATCTAGAACTGGGGAAAGTCATCAACACTATTTAATTATTTTGTCTAAACACAATTAACTTTACCTTGACATTAGTAGCGAAAACACATAACCTACATAGAAACTCTACATCTGGTTTTAAAACATCACCCGATATAGGTGGATTATGGCACTGTTGATGGTAGCCTAAAAATATATAAATAATTTAAATTACTTTTAAAATAAAATATTTTTACTGTTTATAAAGTACATTAATGTTTCAGGTTCCGTTTTAATATTTCTATACATTCTATTATACAGTGTTTATTTTCTTGGGATGACAAACACATACCAGTACACGTCTGACCTAGTTACCAGAATCAGGACACGAGGATAATTAGGAGACATTTCAAAGTCGTGACCTCACCAAAGTATCGGTACTTAAAGGGATAATAGGCGTTAGAATACACTCGTCCTACGGCTTATATTTGTGTTTCATATTGACTATTAGTTAAATAAGTATGCATCCCACACTTTACCAAATTTTAAAAAGCCACAATAAAAATATATTCGGTTTTTTAAAAAAAAAGTGAGCCAGCGACGATTCCATTCAGTTTGAGAATAAAAGCGTCTGGTAAATCAACGCTAAAACATCATTGTGGAATTCAACAGTAGGGGTCAAGGACGCGTGAAAACCCACATGTTAGAGTTACTTCCCTTTATATTTACACGATTTGAAAACCGCTTGATGGATGGCTCAAGCGTTTTATGATTAACTACTTTATTTTGGGGATTTATCGGATTTTAGAGGGATTTTGATGTATAGGTAAGTCCACTGATGGATATATACTGTTATTGTCCAAATTTGAGTGAACTTAAAATTTTATGTTCGTTCTAACGCCTATTATCCCTTTAATAATCATTCATCACTGATTCTAATGGAATACAATTACTAACTTTATTTGTGCGACGTTTCAATCAGCGTTCTCTGGTCTTTATCAAGCAGTTTTTTTTTTTATACAAATTACTGTTACAGCCTAATTGATAAAGAGAAAGCAATAGTAGGAAATCTTCTCAATCAATTTACAAAGAATCCAACATACCCAGACCACAGTTATCACAGAGTACGATTTCATTTGGTTTATCGGAAGTTTCATCTTGACAAATACAGCAGATTATCTCCCCTTTATCACCGGCACCAATCTGTACATCTTTATATAATATCCAATACTCGGAACTATCTTCGAAACTAACGCTACATCTGACATTCTTCTCATCGATCTATAATATATCATATTTATATTTCATTTGGGAGCCGTGGTGGCTCAGTGAGTTAGACTAAAAAAAAATCCAGGGTTCAATTTCAGTATAGGTCAAGATAGTAAATCTATATTTAAGAATAAAATGTTGGTCTTGTTATTATTGATCTGTAAACAAAATATATCACGTCACAGTCTGAATAAATGACGGAGCTATATTTGTATGTTTGTCATGTGATCCATAATGTTTACACATCAATAATTCTAATGAGACCAACGTTTAATTCTTATATTTATATTGTTGATACTTATATTAATACAAATTCACTGTTTTATATGAAATTGATACAAATCTTAGGTGGCGCCATTGTTGTACCTCGACTACATCATAGTGTCACATGATAAACTACAGTTTACAATCTACAGTCTATTGAAAAATAAATGCCAATTTGTGTAACTGGTTCATTGTAAGGAGTGATAGTAGAAACATAATTATTATAAATAGAAATTTTGTCTTCATTTCTAGTCCTTTCATTTTGTTTAAGTCATTGAATTACAAAATTTTAATTAAAACTTAATTGCAGTAAACAACCCCATTGCAATACTATAAAAAAACATCCAAGTAAAAGTAATGCCGGATAAAATTACCTTGACGATTTTACCCAGATAAAACAGACCATCATTCCATCGAGCCAGAACTTCTTGATCAATTTCAAACCGGACCGATTTCGAAGGTTTCACCATGTCTATGGACTGTTTCTTCTCACTCGGTTTCACAGAAACAGAGTTGTTATTTATCTCTGTGGACTGTTTTACTTTCCCAAGACTGTTCTTTCTACTAGCTGGTCTCCCTCTTTTTCTTTTCCTACCGCCTGTTTTTACCCCATTCATCACTGACTGATGGTCTGAAAGTTTAAAATATGTAAAGTTTTTAAAAAGGTAAATGAAATGAGTTTATGTAAACAAAATGATCTGAAGTCAAAATGGCCCTTAAACTAAACACCCATTACAGAATTGCAGTGTGATTCTCCTCTCCTGCTTCTGGAAATGTGATAAGGGGGAGCGTCGGAATGTAGTGGATGCTGTTTATGTTGAATGATCTCATCTGTCATTCGGGTCTTCATCAGTGGGGTCAATTTAAGGGTTTTGATCAGTTATTTTTTGTAGAAGACATACAATGTCTTAACACATAGGTTAAGTGATTCTTATGCAGCACAGACATCAATAAACTTTGTCTCCCAGTTGACTCTGCAAATATTGTCAAGTTGAATTTTGTCTCTGAGTAAATTTACAATATATGCAATGGAGTACATTCTTGAGCAGGGTGTAGATGACTTAATGACATGTTACTTCCAGTAAAATGAAGGACTGTTTCTAAAACTTTATCTGATTGATTTTATATGTCAAATGAAGCCATGTCTGACACTGCAGGGTGTGTTTCAGATCCTACTTCTACCCATGATGAATATACTGTATACGATGGACTTGAGGCAATGAATGGAGGAACCAAACTCTGCAGTGTGCAATAAGGGAAAATTTGAGATAATCACCGGATAGGCAGTTTGAAACCTTTCATTTTTTTAAAAAGAAATTTACAGTAATACTCACTAAATAGCCCTAGACCTTGCCCCCTTCCCCACAGATAAACGTTGTGAAAATCCCGCCCTATTTAAAGTGGTAGGGATTGTCTACATTTGTCAAGGGGTCATAATCTACGATCGAGGTAGCCATTTCAAAACAATTCTCACCAAAATATTGTTAAATTCTAAACAATTTTATTATTCAATATTGAAATTCGATGAAATTCCACAAAACGCACTTTCTCCCGCCATACTTTTTCTAGCGTAGTAATACTAAATTTAAATATTTGAAAAGTTTAAGAACAAACCTCATATTTTGAAAAATATATCAAATTACTAATTTTAAGATTTGTAAACATCAAAAATCAATCATGTAAAACCAAATTAAAAATTAGAGACTGTGGCATGAAATTTTCAAGGTACTATATCAAATGCTCAGGCGTAACCGGCGAATTGGGAGGTGTTGTTGGGTTTTGAATTACTTCCGGTTAATAATAGGTGCGCCTATCTCACAAAATGAACTCAAGTGAACATTAAACACCGTAAAGAAATAATTTAGACTAAATGGTAGATTTCGTTTCCATTTTGTTCTTAGTACCATGCAGTGATCAATAACGGAAACTTAGAAGGGAAAATACATAAACTTACTAATTGCAGAACCATTTGCATTTTTATAGATAATTACTAGGTTTTTGGATTGATCAGATTATATAAGGATTTGTTATGTTATTTATGACAGCAGGTATATCTACTGATGAATATAATTTACTCTTAATGGCCAAGTTTAATTTTCAAAATTGTATTTTCATTCCAAGACATGGTATCTCTTGTACAACAAAGTGTTTACATAATATTCAAATGCAATGGCCTTGTTCCAGAAAAATTAGACACTGGAATCGGAAGTATTTGAAAGGAATAGACTAATCTGATTGGTTAATGATTTTTAAACAATTTTTAAAATCTCTTGACTCGTGGGCTCTTCAAGTTAAACTTTCCAGCATCCATCAAGCCCCTGGACTCTTTGTCCAAAACTTGGACTATTTAACCAAGTTGAAGAAAGTGTATGTTTAAAATATTAAATCAATCAATTTGCTAAGACACAATTCTGAGTTATTTCTGGTAAATATAACACAATAACAATGTATATCAACAAAATTTATTTTAATTAGAAAACATCTGTATATCATTTATACTTTTCAATAATTTACACAGAAAATTATTCACATATATCAAACAATTGCATTGCATAGGTTTTTAGAAATTTTACAATTCAAAGAAAAAAACCAAGACTGAGCACTGAGTTTAACCACTTTCATAAAGTTAAATAGAATAAATTGCACCATGATTTGAACATTTTTGAAAATTTCAATTCACAAACTTTTCATATTAATTTTAAATATATCAACATGTATATAAAATATTTCAAAACTTCCACATAGCCACAAATACAATGTATATTTCATAATTCCAGTTATAACATTTGAGTTGTTTATTTAAGAATTAAACTTTGGTCACATTAATAGCATTATGGGTTGGGTGTGTTGACACAATAGATCACTGACAAATCTGAATAAATGAAAAAGTCTATTATGTATGTTTGTGGGGTGATCTATTGAGTTTACACACCAATAATGTTAGTGAGACCAAAGTTCTATTCTTATTTTTATATTTGATATACTTTTATTAATACAAATTCACTTTTATATATAAAATTGCAACAAATATCAAATTGCGTCATTGTTGTGCATTACCTACGTCTGCTCAATCTAACTCAGATTATGTCACTTTCAATATTTTCTTCTCCTTCATTTGAATTCTGTATTCTGTCTGCCCCTACTATATTTATCAGCACGAGTAAAAGCATCCTGAAATCTGTTTCAAGTTTTTTAAGTGAACGTTAATTGTTGCCGTGAATATTGATCACAGAATGTGCAGAACTCACAAATTGACCCTGAATGTCCTTGAACCAGCCGACCATACAGAAAATAATTATTAACTATCAACCCACCCTGATCAATAAATGTACAATTAATAAGTCATCTTCACTCATAATTCCAATCCACTCAGGTGTAAACAGGTACGGAAAATCTGGGAAAAATCAATACCAAGAGGTTTGACCAAGGATCAGCTATTAGAAAGGATCCTTGTAAATCTTAGTTGTTATCCTTGTAAAATCAATACCAAGAGGTTTGTCCAAGGATCAGCTGGTAGAAATGAGCCTTAGCTGTGAACCTAAGTTGTAAAATATAGTCTTCCTTTCTTTCTGTAATCTATGTTATAATTTGGCAGGTGCTGGAATGATGGTCTGCATATCTTTCAGAGATTTTTCTAACATATTTTTATATTTTATAGATGATGTTTCCAGGGAGTTATTATAGGCCGAGATTGAGAAGTTTAATTGTTTTTCTTGTGGATTATAACAGAGTCCGTAACCATCGGGAACAACTGGTCCAAAACACATCACAGCTTCATAACGTGCACCAACCTGAAATTAGCACCATACCGGTTACAATTTACCTGAACAAGTTTATTAAGAATTATTGGTGTGTAAATGATAAGATTTTGTGACTAACTGAATGAGAAGTCATTTTGTGGCGTGATCAATTTCGTTTACAAACCAATAATAATAATGAGACCAACGTTTAATTCTAATATAATATTTTTTGATACAAATTAAGTGTTTTATATGAATGGTTATATGAATTTCCCACAATTCTTAGATTGGGTTATTGTTGTCCATTGCTTACTTCATAGCGTCACATGACGAACTACAATTTATCGAAAAATAAATGCCAGTTAGCGTAACTGGATCATTGAAGGGAGTGATAGTAGAAATGTTAATATTTAAGAATGAACGAATACTGACATTGTCATGCAGTGTGCAATAAGGTAAGTTTTGTGTAAACTCACCTGACTAGTGGACAGTTTAAAATAGGTACTAGTATTATAGGAACTATCCATATGAAGTTTCGGAACGTCTAACCCTGTCTCGATAGCAGCTAGTTTTAATCCTAACAGATGACGATCAATAACTTTACCACTTATAGCCTGTAATTATAGCATTTAATATTATACTGGATAATAAAGACAAATTATTCTTAGATAATTCATTCATAGCTGAGACTTGTTTTACAGGTTTAATATTTTTAATCATAAATATATCAGTATCATTGATTTTAGTAAAATAGTTCAGTACCAAATAAGATCATTCATTCATTCATTCATTCAGTATCATTCATTATTATAATTCAGTCAGTACTCATCACTTTATCACTCACTCACTCACTCACTCACTCACTCACTCACTCACTCACTCACTCACTCACTCACTCACTCACTCACTCACTCACTCACTCACTCACTCATTCATTCATTCATTCATTCATTCATTCAGTATAACAGTAAGTACCATTGATTGTTAGTCGGACTCTGTTTCAGTGGAGACCAACACAATACTCCTATAGATATACAAATACTCTTATTGTAATATCAACTAAATCAAATTACAATATAAACAAATACAATGGTGAGAGGGAGTTTACAGATATTTTATTAAGTCAAGGGCAATAACTCACACAGAATATGATAAATAACTAACCTGGTCTGTGTATTCTCTATGAGCCGTTACAGCTTTTCGTAACAATTCAACTTTACTATCATTATCTATATTACTATCATCCATGGCTTTAGTAAAATTATACGAATCAATAGAACAGGATCTGATGGTGTCTGAACGACCTTCTTGAAATCTTCTTAATGAAGCTGTTTCATACGTAGCACATGGTTCATTATATAATCTAGATAAACAACAATCAAAGAACAATCAAAGAGCAATCAAACAGCAATCAAACAACAATCAAACAAAAAATCATTTCTCAAAAACATGTAGCTGTTGTATTCTAATCCACTATATCACCTAGGATATTCTATTTCTGAATTAACTAACAGTGAGAAACTGGGTGATGAATAAAATTTGCGACTTGTCTTTCTCGATATAAAAAATATCACCACTCCTCAATCAAATTGAAAAAACATTAACAAGGCCTCAAAGATTTGCAAATTCATTGACTAGTGGTGATATCTTTGATATCAAGAGATTCTCTATATATCCACAATAGGGGTCTGTTTTATCTATGTGACTATAATCTGTTATATAATAAAACCAACCTATAATAAGTGAGTTGAAAGGCCATCTGAATAAAGGCATCAGGACTCATTCGAACTGACTTGGGAAAATTTTTACCATAATCTTTAAATGTCAGTGTACTGATATCTACATCATCGGCAAATCTGAAATATAGTTTAGTACATGAGGACACCTTCTCTTTTTTCTACTGGTAATTGGGTTAATGAAGAAAGGCAATGTCATACAGTGAGCAATGAGGGAAATTAACCAGGACAGCAGAAAAAGCTTGATTGTCACCTGTCAAAATGTTGAAAACTAGAAGCCCGGAGAACGTTTTACTGACAATTCTGAGGCACCAAAATCCTCATGAAAATTTTCATCTTTTAGGATTTTGTAAATTAATCAATCTCTGCTAACAGAAGAAAGTTTTGAGAGAGGACAATTGGTGGGGCTAAATTCTCAATAGCACGGGTCAAGCTCCTGCAGACCCCACCCTGACGTTGGGGCTTCCACCCTGTTAAAAAATAATTAGAACACAAACCTATCAGCAGCGTCTTCAGCCTTGCCAATATCATCTAATATATCATTGGTAAGGTTAAATTCTAGTTTTACTGGTGGTGTAATTTCACTAGCACCTTCGTCATTTTTATCATATCTTTCTCTGTTAAGATACACAAAAATCATAGGTCATTGGTAACCAATCAAATCAATAGACTTTGTCACATGACATCAATATGTTGTGCACGGGTCGACACTCGTATCGGGTAATTTGCGTCTGGTGTGATTGGACTACTAATATAGATCACGTGGTTATAAGTCCGTGCAGTTTATGATTTGATAGACGATATATGGGCAGATGATCAGAATGGCTTGTTCGGAAAGGTTCGCTTCTCTTTAGTGTTTTCCCAAGAGCATGTCTCCCCCTCGCTATTGAAGGTTTGTTGTATGATATGTTGCCCTTGTTGTCCTTGTTAATAAATGATAATTAACGGCATTCGTCTTTCCTTACAGTGGTGGCTGGAGTGGTTCGGATCTCGCTCTGCCGGGCCCATCCGAAAAAAGTAGTAGGACACAGGTACGACTTTATGGTGACTCAGAGTTAAATTTTTAGAAAGATTTTTAACAGATAAGGAAGTAGATTTTTGCTGCTTCTATCAAAGTGGAGCTAAAATAGATGATATTCTACCGCTGGTTCAGAAAAACCTTCCAGATGGAAATTCTGGGTTTTTGATCATCAAACTTGCAGTTGGAATCAACAACTTGACGACTTTTGAAGGTAATCAAAAATTAATTTTCTCTGGAGAACCCTCTAGTTCCATTTTGAGTAGTCTTTCTAATTAAAGTCAGGGGTAAAGAGTCTTGTACCAAAGGCATTGGTAGGTATCGTTACAATACCACCCATTATTTTCCATAAGTTTAATAAATCTGCACCTGATACAGAACGAGAGCAGCAGTCCCACCTTTGAAAAAATTAGAACAAAAGATTAAGCGCCGGGCCCTTTCCAAAAAATTAAAAATTCATTGAAGGGTTAAAATTTCATTTTCGGTGGGTAATTTCACTGTTTCTTTTTAAAATTTTTTCTCTTTTAAATAAAAAATCATAGTAGGAAAATAAGCGCCGTAATTTTTGACAATATGACACCTGACCAAAATAATATCATGTTGTTCATGTATCAGTTTTTTTTAAATTATCTGATGAACAGTTGAAATTAGAAGCCATTCCATATCTTATAGAATTAGAATACAAAAATAACTTCTATCTTCTCTATAACACGAAATACAAAGCCAATATTATGGTAGAACTCACTTCTCCATCTCATGAAATGATACGTGTAAATTGTGTGGAAATGTTAAGGTCCTTGTTATTAAAAAAGTGAGTTATACCATAATATTGTCTTTGTGTTTCTTGTTATATCTGTTCTCTTTTTAAATAAATGTTGTTTAAATTTATCTATCTATTCTATATACTGAAGTACTTGTCATCTCAGTTGTTCAGTAATAATATAATATTCTAGTAGATCTTATCATATAATCTGTTTGTTGGAGATACTTACATAAAAGCTAAAACATGATCCATGATAGCTGCTATAGCTGGTCCTTCAGCTGTTGTATGTTCATAATTTAACCCACAACGACCATCATCGCCCACTATAAACTGAAATATAATTAATAATAAATTAATATATAGTATGTTTCTGATAAAACACCAAGGGCATGCTATAGTTGTTGGGTGAGCAGGACAGTCACTGACTGATCGAGCCTATTTTCAACCAGTCATTTAAGATATATAATCGGTCATGACCAGCATACATGGTCAAATCAACAGTCCTGTTGGTTATCTAGTGGTGACTATTTTGTTGTCTTAGACTTTTACCATGAGATTTTATTGTTTTTTTTTGTTAGAGAGCTTCTTCTCAATTCAATGTTATTTTTATTCTTTTTAACCATATACTCTTATAAAATTGAAAATGGCTTCGTTAAAAGATTCGCAAGTTCCATTTTTGTAAAAAGAAAGATTTTGTTCAAAGTGTGATATTTCTCAAAATATATCAGAAATGTGATGATGGCCCTTATTGTTCACTGCCTGTTCTCATTAGCCCATTAGCCCATAAGGACTAGGACGTAAAACTCCATTTAATTTTTCGTAATAGTACATTTAGAAATGAGATATCCAGAGTTTAAATGAAGGCCTACCTGAAGAATTTATAAAAAAAACTACTAGGTGTGGTTCTTGTGCAGTAGGTCTCATAATAAAAAGCATGATTTAAGATTCAATTGAAAAATAATAATAACCTGAAGTGTTTTATCATACCAACGATTACCAGAGAAATACTGGCTACCACCTCCATATAACATCTCCTTACAACTGATAGAGTTATCCTTCCCTTCATCCTTACTCTGGGGCATCTGACCATCTATACACAACACAAATATACTGCGCTGTAGATTCTCAAAGTGAGATTTGTTTTTCTTATCTAAAATATAAATATAATATTTTCGTTATTGGGATAACACTTTCTTGGTATAGCACAGATTCTATTGCTGAAAATTGGCTGAGACCCGAACGGGTTTCGAACCAGAGATCTCAAAGTCAGGCACCTAATCTCCAGCAATACATGTCAACCGTCTAGAGAGTCCATTGGCCGAGTGTGAGTTGCATTGAAAAGTAAAGACCGCTCTTCTTGTTTGCAACCAAGCAAAGCTGGTGATAACCATGGTGTAAGGTTCGTTTTATCCAGCAATATGGAAAATAAATATATGTTTCAGAAAGAAGAAACCCAAATAGACATTGCTATGTGAATCCTAGGCAGTTAAATCTCGTTCCTAATGTACACATAAAAATACAATTAAATCCAGAAACGTAATATACAACTAGTATTTGGTCGTAAGAGGGTGGTAGATTCTGTCAAACTATATTGAAATGTTGGGACAAACAAGTTGAAGTTGTGATGTTTTACCTTTAAGAAGTTTAATATAAACATCAGACCACGTCTTTCGATCCTGGACACCGAAGATTCCTACAGGTGGAACTGGTGTTTGAGACTGATTCACTATCGACATTAACCCTTCATATATCTGATCTATATTTAATACATCACCTTCTTTACCATATACATCTAACGAAAATATCTACAAAATAATACAACACTATCTTTACTATATACATCTAACGAAAATATCTACAAAATAATACAACACTATCTTTACCATATACATCTAACGAAAATATCTACAAAATAATACAACACTATCTTTACCATATACATCTAACGAAAATATCTACAAAATAATACAACACTATCTTTACCATATACATCTAACGAAAATATCTACAAAATAATACAACACTATCTTTACCATATACATCTAACGAAAATATCTACAAAACTAGAATTGCTTACAATTATGAACGTATTTCGAGAGCCTTAAAATATTATGTAGGCTAAATTTGCAATTACCAAACATCTAGACAATATATTGAATATCATTTGACCTAGTTTTCAAAGTCATAAAATAATTAGGTCACACCTTCCGTAACGGTTAATGATGGCGAAAATATGAAAATTATCAATTTTTGCTGTATTTAAGTACACTTATCTCTATGAATTTTTTAAGTAAGCCAAATTAAAAAAATATCTACTCGTAGACAATATATTGAATATTATTTGACCTAATTTTCAAGGTCATAGATTAAGTGGGTCACACCTTCCGTACCCGTTAAAGTGACCTAATTTTGAAAAAATCGAAATTTAAATAATTCGAAAGAAAATACGAAATTTGAAAATCGGTCTCCAAGAAAAGGTAGATAATGATCCATTGTATCTATGTGCTAAATTTCATCAAAATCGGTCTATCAGTAGTGTCTGAATTTCGGATTTAAGAATTGTAACGAAAATTCAAAATGGCGGCCGATATGGCAGCTTGACCTAATTATTTAGGTCAAATCAATTACTATTGACAAGTTATTTATAAAACAGCTTTCACTTTTCACCTAGCAGTTATAGACCGGAAGTTACGTAATTACGTCATTTGAGGCTAAACCGGAAGTGGATTTTTTTTTTCACATTTTTTCAAAAATTATAAACATATCGCCTATCAACTGGTAAAGTTTCAAAATTTTACCATTTATATTAAAGGAGAAATCACGGTCTGAAATTTTTGCCGATGACCCTTGAATATTGAATTGCAAATCGTGGGTAAAATTTTTAACCTAATTGCATAAAACCTATAATTGTTAGTTGACAAATACATTGAAGTTTTCAAATCTGAAAATCCGGTCAAAATCGAACTGAAAATAAACTTGCTAAAGCAAAAAAACCTGAACTTCCGGTTCTCACTTCCTGTCAGAGATAGAACTTCCGGTTTTGTTTTATTTGATAATAGAAATCATTCTAAGATCAACTGTAGATTTAGAATTTCTGCACCTTTTACCAGTTTGTCTGCAAACTCATCCAAGAATTACAAAAAAAAAAAAAAAAAAAAAAATAAAATAATCCGAACGATTACAATACGTTTTCGACAAAGTCGAAATACGTAATAATACATCACCTTCTTTACCATATACATCTAACGAAAATATCTACAAAATAATACAACACTATCTTTACTATATACATCTAACGAAAATATCTACAAAATAATACAACACTATCTTTACCATATACATCTAACGAAAATATCTACAAAATAATACAACACTATCTTTACCATATACATCTAACGAAAATATCTACAAAATAATACAACACTATCTTTACCATATACATTTAACGAAAATATCTACAAAATAATACAACACTATCTTTACCATATACATCTAACGAAAATATCTACAAAATAATACAACACTATCTTTACCATATACATCTAACGAAAATATCTACAAAATAATACAACACTATCTTTACTATATACATCTAACGAAAATATCTACAAAATAATACACTTATTATAATACAAATATTTTCAAAATATATAAAACCAAGAAAGATATAAACCAAGAAAGATGTTAACCAAGATAGATATTAACCAAGATAGATATAAACCAAGATAGATATAAACCAAGAAAGATACAAACCAAGAAAGATATAAACCAAGAAAGATATAAACCAAGAAAGATATAAACCAAGATAGATATAAACCAAGAAAGATATAAACCAAGATAGATATAAACCAAGAAAGATACAAACCAAGAAAGATATAAACCAAGAAAGATATAAACCAAGAAAGATATAAACCAACCAAGAAAGATATAAACCAAGAAAGATATAAACCAAGATAGATATAAACCAAGAAAGATATAAACCAAGAAAGATATAAACCAAGAAAGATATAAACCAAGATAGATATAAACCAAGAAAGATATAAACCAAGAAAGATATAAACCAAGAAAGATATAAAGCAAGAAAGATATAAAGCAAGAAAGATATAAACCAAGATAGATATAAACCAAGAAAGATATAAACCAAGATAAGATATAAACCAAGAAAGATATAAACCAAGATAGATATAAACCAAGAAAGATATAAACCAAGATAGATATAAACCAAGAAAGATATAAACCAAGATAAGATATAAACCAAGAAAGATATAAACCAAGAAAGATATAAACCAAGAAAGATATAAACTAAGATAGATATAAACCAAGAAAGATATAAACCAAGATAAATATAAACCAAGAAAGATATAAAGCAAGATAGATATAAACCAAGAAAGATATAAACCAAGATAGAATATAAACCAAGAAAGATATAAACCAAGATAGATATAAACCAAGAAAGATATAAACCAAGAAAGATATAAACCAAGAAAGATATACAACCAAGAAAGATATAAACCAAGAAAGATATAAACCAAGAAAGATATAAACCAAGATAGATATAAACCAAGAAAGATATAAACCAAGATAGATATAAACCAAGAAAGATATAAACCAAGATAGATATAAACCAAGAAAGATATAAACAAGAAAGATATAAACCAAGATAGATATAAACCAAGAAAGATATAAACCAAGAAAGATATAAACCAAGATAAATATAAACCAAGAAAGATATAAAGCAAGATAGATATAAACCAAGAAAGATATAAACTAAGATAGATATAAACCAAGAAAGATATAAACCAAGAAAGATATAAACCAAGATAGATATAAACCAAGAAAGATATAAACCAAGAAAGATATAAACCAAGAAAGATATAAACAAGAAAGATATAAACCAAGATAGATATAAACCAAGATAGATATAAACCAAGAAAGATATAAACCAAGATAGATATAAACCAAGAAAGATATAAACCAAGAAAATATAAACCAAGAAAGATATAAACCAAGAAAGATATAAACCAAGAAAGATATAAACCAAGAAAGATATAAACCAAGAAAGATATAAACCAAGAAAGATATAAACCAAGATAGATATAAACCAAGAAAGATATAAACTAAGATAGATATAAACCAAGAAAGATATAAACCAAGATAAATATAAACCAAGAAAGATATAAACCAAGAAAGATATAAACCAAGATAGATATAAACCAAGATAGATATAAACCAAGAAAGATATAAACCAAGAAAGATATAAACCAAGATAGATATAAACCAAGAAAGATATAAACTAAGATAGGTATAAACCAAGAAAGATATAAACCAAGATAGATATAAACCAAGATAGATATAAACCAAGAAAGATATAAACCAAGAAAGGGTATAAACCAAGATAGATATAAACCAAGAAAGATATAAACCAAGATAGATATAAACCAAGAAAGATATAAACTAAGATAGGTATAAACCAAGAAAGATATAAACCAAGATAAATATAAACCAAGAAAGATATAAAGCAAGATAGATATAAACCAAGAAAGATATAAAGCAAGATAGATATAAACAAGATAGATATAAACCAAGAAAGATATAAACAAGATAGATATAAACCAAGAAAGATATAAACCAAGATAGATATAAACCAAGATAGATATAAACCAAGATAGATATAAACCAAGGATAAAGGTATAAACCAAGAAAGATATAAACCAAGATAGATATAAACCAAGAAAGATATAAACCAAGATAGATATAAACCAAGATAGATATAAACCAAGATAGATATAAACCAAGATAAATATAAACCAAGATAGATATAAACCAAGATAGATATAAACCAAGATAGATATAAACCAAGATAAATATAAACCAAGATAGATATAAACCAAGAAAGATATAAACCAAGATAGATATAAACCAAGATAGATATAAACTAAGATAGATATAAAACAAGAATAGATATACAACCAAGATAAATATAAACCAAGATAGATATAAACCAAGATAGATATAAACAAAGATAGATATAAACCAAGATAAATATAAACCAAGAAAGATATAAACCAACCAAGAAAAATATAAACCAAGAGAGATAACTGTACCTGATTATTATGAATGACGTTAATATGTCGAGGTGGGTTAATGGAGCCTGGAGTAAAACAGTAGTGTGTATCTATTTTAGGTCCTGGTATTCTACAAGCCGACATTATTTTATAATACTGACTCATACATAACGGCTTTCCACCCAGTGTTTCTACTGGTATAGTTTGACTGAAATTAATATATATCAAAACATAAAATAAATGGAGTTTTACATCCTACTCTTATGGGCTTATGAAGACAGGTAATGCCCAGAGGTGTGAAATGAGGAAAATTTGCCAGTACAGCTGCAATAGCCTAATTCATTATCAACTGTTTAACAGGCACAGCTGGTACCACACAGGGCCTTGGTTTATTGTCCCATCTGAACGACTTATTGCTTTTTTAGTCATCCTTTCCGACCTGAATAAAATAAGAAGGTTTGATTCCAAATAAGTTTTATAATTAAGAAACCTACTTGTCAATGCCTTGTTTGTATTGTAGAGCACCAGCTACTAGTCTTGCAGCAAATCTAAAAATAAAACACAGAAAATAGCAAATAAATCCTGTCCTCGTCCATGGTCGTGTCTAACAATCAGCTCTTGGAGGGGGGGGGGGGCGGGAACATAAACTCTTTATTTCTGTCTAACATTCAGAAGGATAAGGACAATAACTCGTATTTCAAGGTTTTTCAATATATCTTATTTTCAATAAGGTTCATCCATCTTGGGTGATTACAAACATGCTTGATGCCAATATACATTAGAAGGGTTATGCAAAAATCAAGGTAAAAACAGTAGGAAATATTTACCTTAACTTTCCTTCTGTACCCCGATAGTTTTGTTTTGGAAAAATCACAGCAGGATTCGAGTTGACTACCACTGGAGCACGGAAATCTAAATAAGCTACATGCTTCCACCAGTCTGATAACTACAAACATTTATATTATTATATTATATATTCACTGTCTTGATATGGACCAGTTCATATAATATCTAATACATATCAAAAGAATTGTATTTGAGTTTTAAACCTGTTTTCTTGTCAGGTTTTTCATTCGTATGACGTCACTGTCACCGTCGGTATTTTGCATCAAAACCCAGTATCTTAAAAATGAGGTGTGAATATGTAATTATAGGACAATAAAACTGACTCGAACTCAAATTTTACTCAGTGCCTTACCCAGTTATTAGTATTAGCAGCTCTTTCTTCCAGGAATTTCTGTAGAATTGGTCCAGGATGCTTCTTAAACTCTGATACAACCTGATCAAAAATAAAAACAAACTTGAATTAAATGATTCCAGCTCTTGATTTACTTCATAATAATAATAATAATTAACTCTTTATTTTACATGGGCCAGAATTAGGCCCAATAACAATACACGAAGTCCTGTCTCACATTCAGCCCATGGGGAAAGCATCCAACACCAAGCAGTGAGCAATCATGGAAATTTTGTGCTATGACAGTGGCATAAGTGAGCTACACTGTATACGATTTCCCTTTGTTGAGCAATTTTTAACATTTACAGACTATAATACACAGGGCCTCATGTTCTTTAACATTCAGAGCATGTAGAACACAGGGACTTGTCTCATCTGAATCACTAGCACTACTTAACTTAATTTTTTGAACACTGCTTCAAACCTGTTACAGTGTCTTTTGTTTATTAGTAACTTGTAACCTTTCAACCCAACTAATCTCTACAATTAGTGAAGCCTAACCCTACCTAATATATAACAAGAGTTACCCACCTTTTCTGTATATTTATATTCTTCGGGTGAAACTAAGGGTACAATACTCTTCAGATATTTATTGAGGGTCTGATCTAGGGGTGGGACAGGAAGGGTGGGTAGGGAGTCTTGTATAGAGAACATCCGACCCAGGTAACTGGGGGTAATTCCAGCCAGTACAGGCATCCTGTTGATCATTAACAGTCCATTTTCAATCTGAAAATATGGCAATTAATAAAACATCTTTCTTCATAAATAGAGCTTCATTTTTTTCCATAGATTTTCTAACACTTGCTTCTTTGGAAATATAAATATTAAATGCTTAAGCTAATATTTCAACCCATGAACTCGGTGAAGTTCTTTCGAAAATATTTTGAGGAAATTTCTGCAATGTCACCGTAAGCCTTTAGCATAAACAAATATCATTATTGGTTGATATTTTCAAATATGTATTTCATTGGCTTTCATTTTTATCTTATCTAAAACAAACTCAGCTAGCTACTGACAAAACAAAATAAATTTGACAAATGCTAAGCCTTAACTAAGCTAGTCCACTTTTGGACTCTGTTATTAACAATAAGTGTAGCAAAGCCAAGCAATTTTGACTATAATAACTAAGCTAGTCTAAGATTCAAAAATCTCAAACTAGCCTAAAGTAAAGTAGGAAAATTCAGTCAAAACTAAACCTCAGAAGATAAGCACATCCAGGTCTCAAGAAAGCTTATCCTGATCTCGTTGGATTAACACACATAGAAGTCAAGACCCCAACCCTAACTGAATAAAATTGTATTCTCCAAAAGAGAAAGCAAAGAATTGAATATCACAAGTTTGACCAAAATAAAAATGAAATAAAATTGAACAAATATGCAATGACATTTACCAAGGGTTTCTGTAAATGACGCAGCATACTTAAAATTATATTTTAAGTAGTAAGAAAGACAAGACTGTGGTCCAAAGTACAAAATAGAAGTGGGTCAAGAATTGAACTTTCTGTCACCCTGCTTGTTTAGAATGAAGTTTACTCAGCCATTAAATCACTAGTCTAAGGGGAACAACTCCAATTAATCTTCTTCATTTCAACCGGAAGTTTACAAAATAGTCAACATGGCCGACATCGGTAATCTTTTCTCAAAGTTTTTAAATGTCTTCTTAGTTTCGCTAACCTTCTCTTTTACCTGGTCTCCATTTGTGGAATATTTAAGTTGCCCGTAATTTTGCTTTCATTCCCCAACAATTAAACATAATAAGATTGTTTTTAAGTTAATTAATTACCCGGTACCGGTTTATAAAACTTACGCCTACATTTTATTCCGACTTTGATTTGAGATGGACTTTTGTACTTTGTACTTGTAGTTTGAACTTGTGTGGGTTATTAGGTATTACTCATTATAATTAATATGAATAAGGCATGGCCTTGAATAAGAGCGCAGACTAGGGCTATTGATAATAATGACAATGAATACGCAAAATAATGTCATTCATTGATATGAGAGCGTAGCGAAGCTCTCTCTTATGGTAACATGTAAGAGCTGCGCTCTCATATCATAACCAAAAGGTTTTTTCATAGAGGATATTTCCCCTCCATCCCTTAGTTTGTAATTAAATATACACTATCCTCTGTATTTTTAATGTGATACTGCGAATGAACATAAAGTTTCAAACCTGACCAATAAGAGTATATATTCATCAGTAGATATACCTGCTGCCATAAATAACATTAGAAAATAAATAAATATAAAAAAAAACTTAGTAATTATCCATAAAATGCAATTAATAAATTGATTAAGTGTTTTTCAATACCAGTAATGACTAAGTTTTGTGAGTTTTTCTGATTTTAAGGGATTCTGTTACTTTATGGCACCAGGTAAGTTTAGGTCTACTGATGAATATTATAATACTCATATTGTTTGGTTTCTTTTTGGGAACTTAAATTTTATGTTCATGCTTAGATGTAGTAGCCTATCCCTTTAAAGAAAACTTGATGAATATTTGAATATAAGCTACAGGTATGGTACAGGGTGATTTGGCATGACACTTATGTACACATTAAACATCTTTTATTTCTTCAGTAACTAACTTTTCAAACTCTAAAACGACTCCTAAGAGAGACCCTTAAGGCAGCTGCGTTCTATTCCACAAAAATGTAAACTGTAGCCTGACCTTAATTTTAATTTACTACTACTACCGGTGGTACTACATTCTTTAGTCTGTACTCGTGGACTGATAATAGATGAAATCTTAGTGCTACCCTTTTATCTTAATTAATTTTCATATATTACATACTGGTACCTTCTCCTTCATGGAAAGGGTCATATTTCAATTACTTAAATTTACTATTCCTGATTTTTAGATTCTCTATGGCACCGGTAGTTGACCTATCTTTTTTCTGCCCTTTTTATCTTCAGTAATTGATATATCCTATATTCCTTCTCCTACATATCTTACCTCATCTGTCCAACCCTTATGGAAAGGGTCCATCTTCTAATTACTCCAATTTACTCTTCCTTATTAGCATTGAATCCTGAATCAACTGTAACCGATGAGAAGATCTCTTACCAACCTATTGATATAACTAATCATACTTTTATAAAACCAGTCAAAGAACTAAGTCTACCAGAACATCTTCCAAGATGGGAGAAGTCAAAGGTAAGTGAAAAATACTTCTCAAAGAATCATAATGATAATGTCTTTCTTGGGTATTCCTCTTACTCTATTCCACCTGAAAAGGGAGGAAATGACTGTAAGCCATTTCTCGTTGGTTGGCATTTTCTAGCATATAAAGACAATTTAATGCCCTGTCTACATGATCAAACATTTGTTCAAAAGATCACCAAACATTTGTATGATAATGTTTGTATACAAGAATGCATGAAATACTGCATACAAAATACTGCAGTTTTACATAGAAAATGGCCAGAACAACAAAATTGCAATCAGTCATTTTGGAGCTCCAATCATACATGACTGGCAACTATAGTTAAATCAACAGCTCTGATGTAAAGGTATTTTGGAAAATGTGATTCTGTTAACTAATTATTAGTGGTAAATAAGGATTTATAAAATCAGAAAGTAGAAATACTGAAACATTATTTAATATTTTCCTTTCAGGCGTATGTAGATTTATTAGGTTTAATTCTGACTTTAAATCAGAGTGTCAAGGGGAAGAAAATAACAGACGAATATCATGTTTCCACAGTAAGTTGGTTTTTAAGGAGATTGTAGGGAGGTTATTCTATATAATTAATCAGGGACACTGATAACATCAATTTACACCATTCTAATTTTCAATCAGATGTCTGTAGTTCCTGCAATTCTACTAAAACTAAGCTGTTTGTATCAGGGAAACTGATAGCATCAATTTACATCATTCTAATTTTCAATCATATATCTGTGGTTCCTGTAATTCTACTAAAACTAAGTGTTTGTATGTGTATCATGGACACTGATAGCATCAATTTACATCATTCTAATTTTCAATCATATATCTGTAGTTCCTGTAATTCTACTAAACTAACTGTTTGTATCAGGGAAACTGATAGCATCAATTTACACCATTCTAATTTTCAATCATATATCTGTGGGTCCTGTAATTCTACTAAAACTAAGGTTTCGATGGACTTTTTCTGTTCTGGAAATACAGAAGAAATTTCTTTCTGTATAAATATAGGAAATAAAGAAACAAGTAGAGATTTTAGAAAGGTTAGATAAATGGTTAGATGAGATCCCACCAGTAGACCAACCTCAGAGGTTCGGTAATACAGCTTTTAGAGATTGGTTGAAAAAAATACAGGAGGTCAGTGATTTATTGCGGTCTAAAATTATGTTGTTTAACTAGTTGTGGAATAACAGTCATTAAGAGTTCCAAACATAGATGATCGTTACATTTGACTTTTATTACTGCTTTCGTTATTGACCACCATACAAGAGGTGAAGTGATCAGTATAGAGTTTAGTATAATTAGAAGATAAACACTTTCTGTTTTAGATTTAGAGGGGGTTTATTCGATATTTAACCATGCTTGAATCATTAGATCCCGAGACCGCTTGCGGTCGAGGGTCTCTAATGGTATATTCAAGCATGGTTAAATATCGAATAAACCCCCTCTAAATCTAAAACAGAAAGTCGTTTATCGGAATTGTACCACAAATTGTGATGATTTTGTTCCCGAACTCTTTTTTATGGATAATTTAGACATGTGCTATTCGGTTTTTATGACGTTAGGTGCAGTATGAGGCACATAACAACCAACTGCACGTGCGCTATCGAATGAAAAAGAAGACATCCTTTTTATCATTAACATTAACAAGATTTGTAACTAGTTCGCTGAAATTAATACGCCAAATTGCAAAGACATGATGTCAAATTGCTATTAAACCCCATGTATTTTGACCAATCAGAACTCAGAATTTTTGTTATTTGTGGTACAATTCAGGTTTAATATTAACTCAATAGTTGTGTATGACTGTGAATATTGACAGTGGTTATAAGATCCAAACAAAGCTCACAAATAAATAACATGAGATCAATAAATAAGATAAGACTTATGACTGTATATACACTTTGTAAAGGTGTGGTATTTCAGTTTAAAGGTTTCCTTACATCATAGCCATATTACCAGTTGTTTATCGTTGTGAATAATGAAACTGGTCATGAGTTCTGTACATAGCTTAGTTACATGAAAGTTGAAATAAAAATGTATGACCGATTGTACACATCATACTTTTTTAAACTATTATATCATAGAAATGAAATGGAGTTTTATGTCCTACTCTTATGGACTAGAAATGAAATGAATGGAGTTTTACATCCTACTCTTCTATATATTGTAGAATATTGAAGAATTATTGAAATCTAGTTTAGAAGAGAAGTATCATCCTGCTATTATAGAACTATCAACCTATTTTGTAGAAAGTTTTGGTAATTCTACTAGAATAGATTACGGATCAGGTACGGATAATTTGTGTTGTTGTTGAAATTTAGAATGAGTATTTAATAGTTAGTAGTGGGATGTGGTAAGTATTTAGTAGTTAGTAGTGGGATGTGGTAAGTATTTAGTAGTTAGTAGTGGGATGTGGTAAGTATTTAGTAGTTAGTAGTGGGATGTGGTAAGTATTTAGTAGTTAGTAGTGGGATGTGGTAAGTAGTTAGTAGTGGGATGTGGTAAGTATTTAGTAGTTAGTAGTGGGATGTGGTAAGTATTTAGTAGTTAGTAGTGGGATGTGGTAAGTATTTAGTAGTTAGTAGTGGGATGTGGTAAGTATTTAGTAGTTAGTAGTGGGATGTGTAAGTATTTAGTATTTAGTAGTGGGATGTGGTAAGTATTTAGTAGTTTAGTGGGTGTGGTAAGTATTAGTAGTTGGATGTGGTAAGTATTTAGTAGTTAGTTGTGGGATGTGGTAAGTAGTTAGTAGTGGGATGTGGTAAGTATTTAGTAGTGGGATGTGGTAAGTATTTAGTAGTTAGTAGTGGGATGTGGTAAGTATTTAGTAGTTAGTAGTGGGATGTGGTAAGTATTTAGTAGTTAGTAGTGGGATGTGGTAAGTATTTAGTAGTGGGATGTGGTAAGTATTTAGTAGTTAGTAGTGGGATTTAAATATTTAGTAGTGGGATGTGGTAAGTATTTAGTAGTTAGTAGTGGGATGTGGTAAGTATTTAGTATGTTAGTAGTGGGATGTGGTAAGTATTTAGTAGTTAGTAGTGGGATGTGGTAAGTATTTAGTAGTTAGTAGTGGGATGTGGTAAGTATTTAGTAGTTAGTAGTGGGATGTGGTAAGTATTTAGTAGTGGGATGTGGTAAGTATTTAGTAGTTAGTAGTGGGATGTGGTAAGTATTTAGTAGTTAGTTGTGGTAAGTATTTAGTAGTTAGTAGTGGGATGTGGTAAGTATTTAGTAGTTAGTAGTGGGATGTGGTAAGTATTTAGTAGTTAGTAGTGGGATGTGGTAAGTATTGTAGTAGTTGGGATGTGGTAAGTATTTAGTAGTTAGTAGTGGGATGTGGTAAGTATTTAGTAGTTAGTAGTGGGAGTGTGTATTAAGTATTTAGTATTTAGTAGTGGGATGTGGTAAGTATTTAGTAGTTAGTAGTGGGATGTGGTAAGTATTTAGTAGTTAGTAGTGGGATGTGGTAAGTATTTAGTAGTGGGATGTGGTAAGTATTTAGTAGTTAGTAGTGGGATGTGGTAAGTATTTAGTAGTTAGTAGTGGGATGTGGTAAGTATTTAGTAGTTAGTAGTGGGATGTGGTAAGTATTTAGTAGTTAGTAGTGGGATGTGGTAAGTATTTAGTTGTTAGTAGTGGGATGTGGTAAGTATTTAGTATTTAGTAGTGGGATGTGGTAAGTATTTAGTAGTCAGTAGTGGGATGTGGTAAGTATTTAGTAGTTAGTAGTGGGATGTGGTAAGTATTTAGTAGTTAGTAGTGGGATGTGGTAAGTATTTAGTAGTTAGTAGTGGGATGTGTTTAAGAAGTATAAAAATATCACAATGCAATGGATCATAAGATATATACATGATAATATTATAAATAATCAATACTCTATATAAAGACTGAAATTCTGATGACCTTGAATAAGTCATCTTCACTCATAAATCCAGTCCACCCAGCTGTAAATGGGTACAGATAATCTGGGAAAGATCAATGCCAAGAATTTTAACCCAAGGACCAGCTGCTAGAAAGGGTCTTTGTGACGTTTGACCTATGACAGGTTGTTTTTTCATCCTTGTAAAGAGGTTGTTTCTTTTTTTCTAGGTCATGAAATGGCATTTGCTGCGTATCTTTGTTGTCTGTTTAAAATTGGTGCCTTAAAAGAAGAAGATTTTGTAGCATGTGTATTAAAATTGTTTCAAAGGTAATAGCTTAACTTTAGTTACAGGAAAATATTTATATAACTATATTAACAAGGAAAATAGAAATAAAATGAATGGAGTTTTACTTCCTACTCTTCTGTACCTTATGGGTTAATGAAATGAATGGAGTTTTACATCCTACTCTTCTGTACCTTATGGGCTAATGAAATGAATGGAGTTTTACATCCTACTCTTCTGTACCTTATGGGCTAATGAAATGAATGGAGTTTTACATCCTACTCTTCTGTACCTTATGGGCTAATGAACTTAGATTAACAGGAAAATAGACTTGCATACTCAACACTGCATGGTGTTGCTGGTCTTCATTAGCCCATTAGGTGCATAAGACTAAGAGTAAAACTCCATTCATTTCCATTCTGTATGTATAATTGTTAATGTTATTTCAGATATTTGATTCTAGTTCGTAAATGTCAGTCCCAGTATCGAATGGAACCAGCTGGTAGTCATGGCGTTTGGAGTTTAGATGATTTTCAGTTTATTCCGTTCATCTGGGGTAGCTCACAACTTATTGGTTAGTTCTTGTTTATTTTTTGAAAATTCTATTTTTTTCTCCTGAAGACTTGAGTTCCCTTATTTAGCTGATTTACCTTTTTAATTCCCAAGGACCTCCATTTCTCATAGAATCACCGTGAAATATCATATTGTACATCCATACCAGAACACGTCTAACCTAGTTACCAGAACCAGAACACGTCTAACCTAGTTACCAGAACCAGAACACGTCTAACCTAGTTACCAGAACCAGAACACGTCTAACCTAGTTACCAGAACCAGAATACGTCTAACCTAGTTACCAGAACCAGAACACGTCTAACCTAGTTACCAGAACCAGAACACGTCTAACCTAGTTACCAGAACCAGAACACGTCTAACCTAGTTACCAGAACCAGAACACGTCTGACCTAGTTACTAGAATCAGAACACGAAGATACCGGTAATTAGGTTCAGGTCTGTTATTTTATGACTATTTAATTTTCAGATCATAAAAGAATTAAACCAAAAACCTTCACTGAACCGTATATTTGTAGTCAGTTTGCTAAAGATTTCATGTTTTTGGGTTGTATAGAATATATTAATACAGTAAGTAGAATTTGATATTAATTGATCAATGGATGTAAAGTAAAAAAAATAAAAAATTTGATGAATAATTCAAGAAATTTGTAAAAAAAATTGTTTTTGCCATTATTTGAAACGGAGGTAAAAGAAACAGAGATTATAGCTATTGTATTTGACAGGGTAAATATCATGTATTACAAACATTATCTATAACACAGCCATATCTATCTGTTTTGTATTAAGAGCCCTCCTTCAATAAGCAACCACAATAAAGTCTCCCCTACCAGTTTTCAATGTACATGTATTGTTTGATAAACTCATCAAATAATGGATCTTGTTGATGCCTATATTTGATTAACTGGCCCTTAGTTTGCGAGCTGTCTTAAACAAATTGATTTTTTAACTCGCTGACCCTTGGATAAAACTCAAAACTGACCTCCCACACTGAACTTGTATCTTATCTGAGGTCAACCCTAGAGGTTGATTTAATAAATTACCCCAAAATAAAGCTTCGAGATTAAATTTCGCTTAATGAGATATATTTTTAATTTTTCATGTTTATTTCATATTTTTGTTAATTTTGTCAATTTTGTATATTTGTCAATTTTGTTTATGTCTAAGTTTATGTATTTCTATAGTTTGTATATTTGTGTTAATTTTGTATATTTGTAGGTAAAGAATGGTCCGTTTGCTGAACATTCGAATACATTATGGGGAATAAGTGCCGTACCACACTGGACTAAAGTTAATTCTGGGCTCATTAAAATGTACAAAGCAGAGGTAGTTGAGTTTTATTTTGTTTTTGTTTAAAATACAATCTGTAGATCTGACCTGGTCTATAAGGTTATTTAATTTGTCAGTTTTTTGAGATGAAATGTCTTTTGAAGTCAAGGGTTAGGGTTCATTGTCATTGATACGCATACATTTTTAAAAAAAACCTATTTACAATCTCTTTAATATATTAAAGGTTAGATTTTGTTAGGGCTGAAGAGTTATGGCCCTTGACTAAATTAGAATATGTTAATTCTATACCATGATTCTGATATATTCTATTTATTTCAGGTGCTAGCCAAGTTTCCAGTTATTCAACATTTTCTATTTGGTAGTTTATTATCTATAGACCCTGTGACATGAATTCACAGAAATTTTTAAAATATTTACATCGCTAATGGATTTCATGCTGAATCAACATTGATAACGAACCACTAAAAACTTTTATAGATAACACTAGAAGTGATATGAGGTTTATTATTATATTTACAGACGCTAAAATATCTACTGCTAATATTGTGGTGCCCTATTGTGTATAATTTTGTGTAATGGCGGTGAAAATTTAAAGCCTGAGGGCGCTCGTAGCAAATTTTATGGGCAGAATATTTCCATCGATTAGGTCAGGTGATCAGTTTAAAATGGCAGACCGTCAAAGAGAGAGTGAATTTAAAAATCACATCATGATATCAACCTGACCTCTGATTGGTTGAAAGGTTTTGATTGCCCAATGAAATAGGTTAGATACAAACTCCAGTGATGCATATGGGCATAAAAAATCGCCATCAACAGGACAGGACTCTCAAAATTCTCTCGTGTGCCCAAGGTATACATTTATATAGTTACACTAAAGACTTTCATTAACGTAGACACAGTTACATAAACTGACGTCATGTTAATTATCACTGACGCTAATAAGTTGACAGTTGTGCCATACATCTTCAGTGAAGTGAAATTTTCGATGTTGAAATATATAAAACACAATCTGCTTCTGAATCCCTTGAAATAGAAGCGTTTCCCGGTAGCTGATTAATAATTGTCAACAATATTCATTGTTAATTAACCACCTCTTACTGGTAATCTCTTAATTAACTAAATTAATTAACTGGTAGAGATTAGGATGATTGAAAGTAACAAGTTAAATAGTTAGATGCCTCATTGATTTGATTGTTGATTAATTTTTAGTATTTTGTTTACACATTGACCCATACGAAGCCTATTTTCATTCAAGCATTGTACTGCTGTTGATTCTTCCAGGTGCCATAGAACTAAGTCAACATTGTAATTTATATTGTTCTATATTTGGTGCCAGTTGTAATAAAAATATAAATTTTGTTAATTATAAGCTCATTAGTTTCACAAAGTAGAATCTTTGCATCTTTTCTTGTGCCATAGAACAAAGCCAGCTAGTGAAAATAACAATATGTTAGTTGTTATAGATACAGTAGAAATAACACTGTTAGTTGTTATAGATACAGTAGAAATAACACTTGTTAGTTGTTATAGATACAGTAGAAATAACACTGTGTTAGTTGTTATAGATGCAGTAGAAATAACACTGTGTTAGGTGTTATAGATACAGTAGAAATAACACTTGTTAGTTGTTATAGATACAGTAGAAATAACACTGTGTTAGTTGTTATAGATACAGTAGAAATAACATTGTTAGTTGTTATAGATACAGTAGAAATAACACTGTGTTAGTTGTTATAGATACAGTAGAAATAACAATATGTTAGTTGTTATAGATACAGTAGAAATAACACTGTGTTAGTTGTTATAGATACAGTAGAAATAACATTGTTAGTTGTTATAGATACAGTAGAAATAACACTGTTAGTTGTTATAGATACAGTAGAAATAACACTGTTAGTTGTTATAGATACAGTAGAAATAACACTGTTAGTTGTTATAGATACAGAAATAACAATATGTTAGTTGTTATAGATATAGTAGAAATAACAATATGTTAGTTGTTATAGATACAGTAGAAATAACACTGTGTTAGGTGTTATAGATACAGTAGAAATAACACTGTGTTAGTTGTTATAGATGCCGTAGAAATAACACTGTGTTAGGTGTTATAGATACAGTAGAAATAACACTGTGTTAGTTGTTATAGATACAGTAGAAATAACACTGTGTTAGTTGTTATAGATACAGTAGAGGTGGGGGCAACTACGTTCCAATATGGCCTTAGATAAACCGATATTTAAATGATAAATCCAAATGACGACCCCCATTTGTCATACCACACCGGACACCACTTTATGTCATACCTCCAAGAGGCCTCGGTAATATAGTTGATGGAAATTAAGTATTCATAGTAAAATATTGTCCAATCAAAATTGACTCACAAACCTTTCATTGAAACCTCAGGCATTCAAATCAAATCACTTCTGGTAGACGCCTTGCTCTCACTTCTTCAAAATGAAGGGCAGTGGGATTAATTGAATAGGGTTTAACAAGACCATATCAAAACCTGTATTAAACTAAGCCCAATACACTGACTTCGTTTTGTCTGCTTGGAAATGAGAAAACGAGCATAAAGAGATTTGATTTGATTGGCTGAGATTATTGACAGGTCAAAAGTCCTATGTTGTGCTGTGGTAACTCGTGGCAACTCAAACTTCACTACTCAATAAATCATTAAAAGCTTTTAAAAACATTTAATATTTTTTAAATAGGTAAAGTTGAAACAGTGATTACATTATTCTATTTCTATAGTTACTGAGAAATTATAGAAACAAAAAATACTGCAAGGCAAGAAATTTTACAGAGATTGGAAACTTGAGGCTATTCTGATACGACAAACGCTGTCATTAATCATACATTTTCTTCATCTGGGGTCTTATTCTTACAAATTAAATAAAATGATTATAGAATCCTCTTCATCTGAAAAAATCCCACAGTAAATTTCTTACCCTGCAGATTGTGACCAGAATATATTTAAAACAATGAAAAATGCCGCGAATACTAAACTCTCTAGTAATAGAGGTAAATATAACGTGAATAATTATACGTCGACCTAACAATATATCATAGATATTTAAAACCTGAAGCCTTGTTCAGAGAAAACGTAGAAGTTATTTGAGAAGACACTATCTACAATCTATAAATACATTCAAAATGGCAATGTGAGAAGAAATCACATATAAAATTAACTAAAACATCAAGATTCTTCATTATTTACATAAATAAACAAAATTATACACAGTTTTAAAATAATAAAATTTCTAGAATATTTCTTATAAAACATCAGTCTGTTGATTGACAAACTGATTAACATTAAATAACAGAACCTAATTTTTATAGTATACTACTCCTTAGTTTTATTACACACAATGTTTCAACAATTTACATTTTCATTATCAGTTATATCAGTTCTAGTTGATTGACTAAACTTGATTAAACATTAAATAACAGAACCTAATTTATAATTAAACTGTAATTAACTACCGTTGATTAAACCCAGGGTAGTATTATAACACCCAAACCCTAATATGTTCTAGGGTAACACTAGTACTAACTCTTTTCATAATATCTTATAGAAATTTTCTGGAACCTTATTCTGGAAAAATTAACTTAAAATGCTTTTAGTGTTCCAGTCATCTTGGAACTTTATTCTGGAAACTAAAACTTCACATAAGAAAATTACTTAAGTTTTGTAAGTTTTCTAGATTTTACAAGGATTCTGTTACTTTATGACACCAGGTAAGTTCACTGATGAATATATAGGCCTACTAATATTGACCATTCTTGAGAACTAAACTTTTATGTTCATTCTAAGACACAGGATCTCAAACAAACAGAGCAGTGTTAGATTATAATAGATATATACAAAACAGACAAACTAATATACAATAACACATTAATATTGCACTCAGAAATAATAAAACATTTTTACATGTCAAATTAAACTTATAATCTTCAAATCTAAACCCTGTTTTATGTTTTCGTGCTTATTCAAATGTCCTTCTTCCATACATTATATTTAAAAAATTAAATTTACAACAATTTTCATCAATTTAGAAAGTTTAATTTGTTTTGGTCTCAATATAACATTATTTTTTGTTCCTACAGCTTTATCTTAAACCTTGTTAATATGACTGTAGAGGTTTTTATAATTTATCAGATTCTATTACTTTTGGAAACTTCCTGAGTTTTAGAAATTTAAACTATGGCAATATCAATATTTCTACACAACTTGGTCTTATTAATCCATTAGTTCATTCGGTACAGAAGAGTAGGATGTAAAACTCCATTCATTTCATTAGCCCATAAGGTACAGAAGAGTAGGATGTTAAACTCCATTCATTTCATTAGTCCATAAGGTACAGAAGAGTAGGATGTAAAACTCCATTCATTTCATTAGTCCATAAGGTACAGAAGAGTAGATGTAAAACTCCATTCATTTCATTAGCCCATAAGGTACAGAAGAGTAGATGTAAAACTCCATTCATTTCATTAACCCATAAGGTACAGAAGAGTAGATGTAAAACTCCATTCATTTTTCAGTCAACTAAAACATAAACTAAAGCACTAACTATTTTGAGGTAGACTGAATAGTTCTATATAGACCTAGACATGAAACCAAAGTGAGACCAGGTCCCTCCCTAAGAAATATTTGGTTCCTCCTACCCCTAAAATATTTAAATGACTTGTTGAACCCAACCTTTGAAAAATTGAGCTCCCCTACTTAGACCCTGCTAGCTTCAGGCTTGAAACATGTAAATATCTTCGACTGTTTGGGTTGTGAATGAGACCAGGAAATGTAGAAATATCTTCGTTAACCTTTGATCCCTCGTTAGTAGGAATGTAAATATTTAATTATCAATATCACAACAATAATTAAACAATGAAATAATACATCAATAAAATCATAACAAACACTGGATAAAACAGAAAGAAAATATGTTCATTTTTGGTGAAAATTCAAGACTAAAATTCATGAACAGTCTATTTTCTTCTGAGGTAGTACAAGTAGCAATACATTTAACTTTAATATGGTTTTAAATTCTTATTACTATTAATACTACCTACAAATACAATGGACTTTTCCTGTTGATAATTTGAATCCAAGTTAGATGGACACAAAAAAAAAATATCTTTGTATCAACTTTTTAAACTAACCTTGCTCAGGTAAATTAAAATAACTTTACATTGTGTTCACTGCAATACCTCTTATACTTTCATATTTCTTTAATATTATAAATTTTCATAATAGTGGAAAACAATTACTATTGTTCTGTTATATATTACTATTGCCTTGAAGGAAGGTATTTAGCTGAAACGTTAGATGTCTAACAGGACAATAGTATAATTATATATATTATTATAGGCATATATATGAGAATGAAACTGTATATTATTGAGTGGTAGTGAGACATTGTGATACAGTATATAACAATAAGCTTATGATAATAAAGGGTGCTACACATTGATGCATGGTAATACTATAACTATATTTAAAGAAAATTGTAACACTGGATTATAAATGACATTTAAATAAAGTTATAATAGATGAAAACACTGAGAGTATATTAATAATAATATATGAAATTATTGGATTAAATTTTAGATATCTTTCTTAGAACAATCTGAAGATCTAATATGAAGCTAAACTTACTTCTATCTGAATTATTTAGCTAATGATGAAATTTGTGAAATATATTTAACAATATTGGTGATAGATATATAACTCTACTAACAAATATAAAAGAGATATAGTTTATATTCAGAGCTGACTGCTAGAGATACAATGTTCTACAATGTAATATAAATAGTCAAGATTTACATGTAAAAAGCAACATATTTAAATATACTGTCCTAGTAGTCTGGGGATAGTGAGCTATATTTCTATATCTTCCACCAGATACTGTAACTGACTGTAACAGTCTATATAATATAGATATCACGAATTACGATGTACTTCCTAAATCTCTTAAATCTCCTAAAAACCCCTCTGGTGTCAGGACATGGGTACCACCTACAATTATAAAACAATAGATTAGGCTGCTGATGCTGTTGGACATGTGGGTGAATGGATTTAGAATGGATAGATGAATAGTTAATGAATAGATCTATATAGATAAATCAATAAATAGATGAATTAATAGATAGATAGATAAATTGTAAATGAATATAATATGTATGAATGGATATAGATAAAAATTGAAAAAAGTTACTTTTATACAAAAAAATGAAAATAAAAATCTTTTAAGATAATTTAACATCCTTTCTACTCTGCTTTAGTTAATTTAAGTATTTTTGGGCTAACGAACTTCTAGACAGTGTTCAATGGGGGAAATTTATTAATACAGGATATAAAGTTTGTCTCCACTCACCAATTAATACTTCCCAATTCTTCACAGCATGTGTAACTTCATAGGCTACCCTCATTTCTGAGTAAGTTATTCCACCAATACCAAAAATAATAATTCTTGGAACATTTCTAGCACTAGGCTGACCCTTCTCTTTATGCCAATGTCCAAAACGTACACTGAAATATAATATATGATAGTAAAGTTTTACACAAAGACCTGCCATGCAATACTGTAGTCAATGAGGTAAAGATATTTGTAGATAACATGTTAACTGATATCACAGACTAGGTAGTTGTTGGTAGATGACAAGTTAACTTTCGCTTCTAGCAGATACTGATATCACAGACTAGGTAGTTGTTGGTAGATGACAAGTTAACTGATATCACAGACTAGGTAGTTGTTGGTAGATGAAAAGTTACCATTTGCTTCCAGTAGATACTGATATCACAGACTAGGTAGTTGTTGGTAGATGACAAGTTAACTGATATCACAGACTAGGTAGTTGTTGGTAGATGACAAGTTAACTGATATCACAGACTAGGTAGTTGTTGGTAGTTGACAAGTTAACTGATATCACAGACTAGGTAGTTGTTGGTAGATGACAAGTTAACCATCGCTTCTAGCAGATACTGATATCACAGACTAGGTAGTTGTTAGAAGATGACAAGTTAACTTTCGCTTCTAGCAGATACTGATATCACAGGTAGTTGTTGGTAGATAAAGTTGTTGGAGGCGGGTATAAATTTGTTGGAGGCTGTATGTGTATCAGAGATACTTCTAGCTTGTATTTACACCATACATACACAATATGTAACATTAAAGATTGTAATGGTAATGGTATCAGTATTCTTGATTCACATAGCATATTTAAAAAACCTTTTATAACCTCTTAAATTATTAACAGGTGTTCTGTTTACAGTGTTCCAGATTTGATTTATTCCACTTAAAGATTGCATGTAAGTTGTATATTTACCTTCTAGGTAGAGAAGACATGTAAGTTGTATATTTACCTTCTAGGTAGAGAAGACATGTAAGTTGTATATTTACCTTCTGGCAGCCCCTCCTGATAAATATGGAAAATGTTTTACATCTAATTTATCTTCTACAATATCCTAATAATAAATATATATAATCATTATTCATTCATCATATTGTCTTCAAACATAATATAAATATAACTTAGGATTTAAACAACATTTAGAAGTTGAGGGTAAATATAAGAAGGAATATTAAAGAAGTGTGTTATGTACCTTGTTATTAAAGAAGTGTGTTATGTACCTTGTTATTAAAGAAGTGTATTATATACCTTGTTATTAAAGAAGTGTGTTATGTACCTTGTTATTAAAGAAGTGTGTTATGTACCTTGTTATTAAAGAAGTGTGTTATGTACCTTGTTATTAAAGAAGTGTGTTATATACCTTGTTATTAAGTTATATAACTTGTTATTAAAGAAGTGTGTTATATACCTTGATATTAAAGAAGTGTGTTATGTACCATGTTATTAAGTTATATACCTTGTTATTAAAGAAGTGTGTTATATACCTTGTTATTAAAGAAGTGTGTTATGTATCTTGATATTAAAGAAGTGTGTTATGTACCTTGTTATTAAGTTATATACCTTGTTATTAAAGAAGTGTGTTATATACCTTGTTATTAAAGAAGTGTGTTATGTACCTTGTTATTAAGTTATATACCTTGATATTAAAGAAGTGTGTTATATACCTTGTTATTAAAGAAGTGTGTTATGTACCTTGTTATTAAGTTATATACCTTGTTATTAAAGAAGTGTGTTATATACCTTGTTATTAAAGAAGTGTGTTATGTACCTTGTTATTAAGTTATATACCTTGTTATTAAAGAAGTGTGTTATATACCTTGTTATTAAAGAAGTGTGTTATGTACCTTGTTATAAAGTTATATACCTTGTTATTAAAGAAGTGCGTTATATACCTTGTTATTAAAGAAGTGTGTTATGTACATTGTTATTAAAGAAGTGTGTTATATACCTTGTTATTAAAGAAGTGTGTTATGTACATTGTTATTGAAGAAGTGTGTTATGTACATTGTTATTGAAGAAGTGTGTCATGTACCTTGTTATTAAAGAAGTGTGTTATGTACCTTGTTATTAAAGAAGTGTGTTATATACCTTGTTATTAAAGAAGTGTGTTATATACCTTGTTATTAAAGAAGTGTGTTATATACCTTGTTATTAAAGAAGTGTGTTATTTACCTTGTTATTAAAGAAGTGTGTTATATACCTTGTTATTAAAGAAGTGTGTTATGTACATTGTTATTGAAGAAGTGTGTTATGTACATTGTTATTGAAGAAGTGTGTCATGTACATTGTTATTGAAGAAGTGTGTTATGTACCTTGTTATTAAAGAAGTGTGTTATATACTTTGTTATTAAAGAAGTGTGTTATGTACCTTGTTATTAAAGAAGTGTGTTATGTACCTTGTTATTAAAGAAGTGTGTTATATACATTGTTATTGAAGAAGTGTGTTATGTACATTGTTATTGAAGAAGTGTGTTATATACCTTGTTATTAAAGAAGTGTGTTATATACCTTGTTATTAAAGAAGTGTGTTATGTACCTTGTTATTAAAGAAGTGTGTTATATACCTTGTTATTAAAGAAGTGTGTTATGTACCTTGTTTTTAAAAAGAAGTGTGTTATGTACCTTTTTAAATTAAAGAAGTGTGTTATGTATCTTGTTATTAAAGAAGTGTGTTATATACCTTGTTATTAAAGAAGTGTGTTATATACCTTGTTATTAAAGAAGTGTGTTATATACCTTGTTATTAAAGAAGTGTGTTATACCATAATTTATTCCCTTGTATTTCTATTTATATAAAAAACTTGTACCTACCTCTAGAATATCTTTAAGATAGGGCGTCCATCTTGACATTTGATACTGATGTTCTTGAGCTCGTATTTTACGGTTGCTAGGTATATAGGGCTGGGGAGGCTTTCTTCGACTGCCCTGCAAAAATTATATAAAAAATAAACTAACAACTATTCTTAGTATCAAGTTAAAGTATACTCTCAGAAATATCATAATTATAACAAAACTTGATCAGATGTCAATTTTCATACTCAATATGATGGTAAAACCTTAAACTTCTCGAAATAACCTAATTATTCTCTTTCTCCTCCATCATTTATAAGTTCGTAATCAATATTCTCCAATTACTCAATTCAATGAGGCATAATAATACAGAATTTGATGTATTTGTGTGTGTTTATCATTAAATAATAATGGAGAAAGTTAATTTGATAAAATGTGTTCCTCAGCCCACCTTTTTTTTCAAAATCAATAATAAGCCAGTTTAAATCCTGTCTATAAATTCTCTTCAAAATTTCTAACAATAAAACTTACACATGCAAATATTTGCAAAAATGACAAAAACTGATTTTTTTACAAAAATATATTTTCTAGACGACAAGACTTCATGCTAAAATATTTAAATATTTAATTGTAGTCCGTAACCTTAGAAACCGTCTCCCAAAAATACAACTATTTTCTACTTCTGAGAGTTGTCCCTTAAACAAGAAATATAGATTTCCTTACCCCAGAAATAACATTTATCTTACCCTATATAATTTTAGAAGGAAACACAATTTGACAAGTGACTTTACAAGTTTTAACATTTAAGTAACGAGGTCTCAACACCTTATCGTATTATTTTAAAACATCTTAAATAAAGTCAGCCCTTTACGCCAGAGAATGAGAGTTGATTGTTTAATTAACCCAGATACACTCATAGTTATTCTATAACGCTAAAAATATTCCATTATTTATTTCTGTATTAACTAACAGCGATATTTGGTGATAAATAAAATCTCAAACTCGTCTTTCTTGATATCAAAAATATCACCACTTGATAAAATTGATAAAAAAATTCACCGCAGCATCTGAGTTTTGAATTTCTATGGACTTGTGGTGATATTTTTAGAGATTCTATATATATTTCTAAGAACATGATAAAATAAGTTTGTATCTCCCAGAACCAACAGAAAATAGTTCAGCATCATCAATACAACTACCTACATCTTAAAAAACACCTAAAAATCAAAGATATTAAGACACTTTCTCAGAAAATTGCAAAAATTTCAGTAATAAGAGAAAATAAAATGAAAAAAAAGGGAGTCGAAAAAAAAAAAAGAAGCCAACAAAAAAATAGTCATTGTAATGACGTGGCAGAGCTAGTAGGTTGAAGGTTGCGACCTATCTCACCTGTGTGAAGTTTGTTTGAAACGTTCCATAGCTAGCATTGTCCTGTAATAGACGAGTCCATGTGCAAACAGAAGGGTGGAAGGGTGCAAAATTCATCTCAAAAGCAGAAGACATCATTCAGTAAATACTTAGAAATGAGCAGGTCAAAAGGTCAAGCAGTGAGGATAGATCAGTTTTGTTCAAAATCAGACTTCAATAGAATTAAAAAGTTGAAAATAGAAAAAATGCAAAGAATGGGTGCAAGTTTTATAAAATGCAAGAAAAATACAAAAATAAATGAAAATTTATTGAAAAATATAATCTAAAAGTTTGTTTTTCAAGTCAAAAAACATCATCACCATTTAAACTGGAGAATCTTAGAAATGGAGGCTGAACCTTCAAATGCAAACTTTGTTACTGAGCTGATGTATATTAGACAGTGAGAAAGTAGTCTCATAAAAGCACTGGCCAAGGTTACAAAGTAAATTTGTGTCACTGAAGCCTATTTTCTATCTCCATATAAACTGTTTTATACAAACCAATTCTTGTAACCAAAAACAGAACGAAAAAATGAAGAAAAAAGATTTCAAATTTGAAAATTATTAAATAACAAGGAAAAAATTCAAACCAAAAAAAGAAAGTTGACTTACATCTTGAATAATTGGGACTCCGAGATTCTGCATGTTTGATAAAATACATTTCTCCTCCCCTGGGATCTGGGCGTGTTGAACTAATTTAGCTAAATTCTCTTCAGAAATACCTTGAAATATACAAAATAAAATAATGAAATTATTACATGTTATAAATGGTGTTTACTATAGCAACCATTAGACATGACAAATATTTATTTTGTAGTAAAATATGAGAAATGAGTAAATGGAGGTCGTATTCAACCACTTCATTAGAATTAAATACCTTATATCATTATATGGTATTGGTTAGATATCTAAAACATAATATATCACGTGACAAACTAAATAAATTATGAAGTCTATTAGGTTTGTCTCATGATCTATTTTGTTTACACACCAATAATATTAGTGAGAACAACGTTTAATTCTTATATTTACATTCAGATACTTTTATTACTACAATTTCACTGTTTTATATGACTGGTTATATAAATTCAACACGATTCTTAGTTTGTCATATGATCCCAAGTACGAATGAGACCAACTTTTATATTTAAATTTAAGATACTTTTATTTATATAATTTCACATCACAACACAAATCTTTGCCTAAGTCATTGAGTCACGTGAAAAACTACAGTTTTTTACAACCAGTGTATATATTTTAAAAGTTGATATAAACCTACCTCCTTTATGTATAATATATAAGAGTATGATACGTATTTTATCGTAGGCGGTAACGTTTTGATCCAGTAATATAGGTACAATATTTCTCATGTGATCTTTGATCTTCTCACCCTCAGCATCCGCCCCCATGGCCAGATCCTTCAAAATATCATCATTCTTGTTAATATACAATAATTAAACACATCAAATAAAGTGTAGTGTGTGCGATGATATTCAGTAATGGATTATTTATTTAGGAACATAAAATATAAAACTTTAAACTTGTTCAATAAGAGTATAATTATATTCATCAGTTAGACTTACTAAAGATTAGAATCTCTATATATCCATTGAATTAAGTATAGAGAAATGCTGCTAAAATTTACTTAGTTTATGGATTTTTTTACTTAGTTTATGGATTCTTTACTTAGTTTTGAATTTTTAAGATTATTGCTTAGTTTTATGAATTTATTAAATTATAAAGCAATTCTGTCATACAGATTATAGAGCAATTCTGTCATACAGATTATAGAGCAATTCTGTCATACAGATTATAGAGAGATGTTGTTGCACAGTTTTGACACCAGGTAAATCTACAGATGAACATATTAACCAAGTCCATAAAGTTATCAAAAATATTTCAATTCGATGTCTACTTGAATCTAAAGGTGTATAAATAAAATATAAAATAAACAGACCTGTTCTAAATAAAATATAAAAATAAACAGACCTGTTCTAAATAAAATATAAAAATAAACAGACCTGTTCTAAATAAAATATAAAATAAACAGACCTGTTCTAAATAAAATATAAAAATAAACAGACCTGTTCAACTTTACAGAGTTTATCTGTATGTTTCTGGTATTGTCTCATACAATCCTCGGCTAGATGGAGATGTGTAGAGTATTTATTCAACTCTTTACGGTACTGGGGCATCTTCTTTAACATCTGGGACAAATCTCTCATATTGGATTTCTCCGTGTTGGACATCTTCTTATCTACCGCAAACTGTTTCAGTTTCTTCGTTACTTGTCTGAAAATTACATGAAATATATTGTCATGGTTACAAGTGGATAAGGTCTACGTAAAATGTATTAATAATACTAATAATAATAGCATCTGTTGAAATATAAACTCTTCAATATAAAGATAATAAAAATAGTGATGGCTATCGTAATATGCCCTAGGGTAGAGTGTAATTCTGTTTACGATTTGACCAACTCTTCAATATAAAGATAAGAAAGATGAACATACTGAGAAACGACGGCAATATGTTGATGTCGTAGTTCTTGCCATAATTCATCGTTATCATCTAATAACACTTCTTTTTCAGCTACGTCTTGACCGGTAGCACTTTCATATCTACAAATACATTTATATCAATCGTTAGTGATAGTATAGCCACTATGCCAGTCACCTGCTGCTACTTTTTATTATAAAATACTATATAATTCCGCAAGTGAAAAGTTGATTAGCTGATCATAATAATCTTTGGATTTCAGGTGGTTCGGATCATTGATACTTAGTTTATTAACTAACAGAGTAAAAACAAGGGGGGGGGGGAATCTTGACTTACTTGTAGACATCATTATCTATTGGTAACAAATCATAAGACATAGCTTGAAACGTGAGTTCGTGTAGTAACGGTGAAACAGGATCAAACCCTCGGTCTAATATCAATAATACACTACGATCTTTCTGATGACCCTGAAAATATCAACCAGTGTTTGAAGGCTGGTAATAATACATTGAAAATAACACTTACAAAAGGTTAATATTAGCAGTTAAAGGGAGGAAACTCCTCAAACAACAATATTAATATCAGACTACACTAAACTGATATAATATATAATACTGTGAAGTCAGTATATTTATCTCTCTTTACATTCCAATAGATCAATTACTAACACAGTCAGTAAATTCTACAAGAAATAATAAGTAACTGGTTGATGACAAGATAACGTATGTCTCCAACTAACTGATATCGTAGATTAAAAAAACAGACAGTATACAATACCTGTTACTCTCAAACTAAATATATTTTAACTTGATAATTTTCTATCTCTACAAAAACCCTAAGTAATAAACCTACCTCTCCCATGGTATGATCATCTGCTCTGTAAGCATCCAATTTCTGTTGAATAAGCTGAGAAAATTCAGCATTTCGATCAAAATCACTGAAATTAAAACAACAAATGAATGAAATGAAAGGAGTTTTACATCCTATTCAAGGGACATATTGCCTGGACAGCAGCATTAGCCAATTTATTTTTTTGATTTTTAACATGCACAAGTTTATTGTCCCATCCGAACGACTAGACATTCTTTCTATGTCAGTTCCTCCGACCTGCATCACTGACCAACACCTCTTTACAATCCCCCCAACTCCCACGTTGGGCAAGTTTAAGTTAACCTGACTAAGAGTTCCAATGTAAACGATTTTACCTTCTATATCTAACAGCAGGATACTCTCCCAGTGTAGCACAGAGTGTGGCTATTTGTTCAGCACAACGTTCTAGATTCATAGCTCTATTCATCAGTCTGTTGGGATTATAATAAAACTGGAAAGTTATCGGAGAATCCAGTGAATATACCTGAAATCAAATATAAAATATTTCAATATGATCTTCATAGTCCGAAAACTCAAGGATTATATTTTAAGTGAAAACAATAAAGCTATCAAATTAACCCTTAGAACCCTGAGTGTAATTTAGATAGAACGTCATATACCCTGAGCTCCCAGCAATATTTCTTAATTTGTATGACGTTAACGTTGTATGACGTCACTTGACAACAGCCGGTTTACCGGCTTATAGGGTTGAAAGGGTTAATGTATTTTTATGGAAAGTGCAACAGTAACCTAGTCCCTGTCAAGATGGTTGAAGTAATAACACTTACCTGTGATTCATACGGTAGAAAAGCTATGTTGATTTCCTTTAAAGTTTTAATAAATTTACCAGAGGTTGATTTACATAGTTCATTAAATAATTCATCAGGACAGGCTGCAATTAATATAGGAAATAAGTTAAAGAATGGAGTTTTACATCCTAATCTTCTGTACCTTACTGGTAATAAAGACGGACACTGCCATGCAGGGTGTAGTGAGGGAAATTTTGCTGGACCAGCGGCATTAGCCTACTCTTTTTATCGATGTCCAACTGTAGACATGCACAGCCTGTAGCACACGAGGCCTTGGTTTATTGTCCCATCCGAACGACTAGAAATTCTTTTCATGTCAGTCTCTTCAACCTGCATCAAAGATTAGGGGAAATCCATACAATCAATAAAACTGATTTTACATTCAAGTTTGTAATTTGAGTCCGATTAAAATATTGCTTAAAAAAAGTAAAGTTTTGGAGAATAAGACCCAAGAGAAGTACATCCTCACATTGTATTTCATTTGTCAGACCCATATATTCAACACACCTTATCTGCCCGTGCCCTAGAGATGTGATTATATACTGATATACAATAGATAAACTTACCCTCTGTAAAGAAAACATGGGCACATTTATACATTGTATTATTCGGATTCTGGAAATCGGCTATTAAAGCTCTAATTGACTGAAATTATATTATTATTATATTATACACTGGTATTACATGGGTATTTATCTATATATATTACAGGGCCTTATTTATACCAGGTATTTATCTATATATATTACAGGGCCTTATTTATACCAGGTATTTATCTATATATATTACAGGGCCTTATTTATACCAGGTATTTATCTATATATATTACAGGGCCTTATTTATACCAGGTAATTTAAAGTCTGTCAATCTCATAGAACCTGTGTTTCCCTTAGCAACTGTAATGCATGGGTAAGATTCCTTTATACCAGCTGGTTTGACCAAACCTTCTTTTCTTGACTTACTCAGATTAAATTTCCGTACCCAATTACAACTGGGTGGACTCCAGATTATTCAAGGTCATTGTTAACTTTCCCACGCTGATTAAGATCAGAACCTTCGGAAGCTATTTGCTCAACATAACTCAGATGTAAAGAACCAACACTCATACTGACTATACTATAAAACCTCAAATAAATAATTACATTAAAGTTAAAATTCCTCCATTTTCTAAGAAGTCATTAACAGAACGATACTTTGATACTAAATACATTCTGACATTCACCTGTACATTAGGTACCATGCTGATAATACAATTGATATTTATTTTCTGATAAAAATAAACAAGTTTATACCTTTTCGGAGGGAGTGATTAGATAAATAGCATCTAGTAATTGTAAGGGTTCTCTTCGTTTATTGATGTCTTCTACCACTAAAATAACAATAAAAATATAGTTTAAAATTCATTCTGCAATTTATTTCAATTGAAACTGAATTCAGGACAGGAGTTGCCATAAAGCCATCAGGAATATATTGATACTGCTAGAATATTTATTATTTTTGACGTTTCAATGTGGTTCTCACACTGTCATCAGGAATATAATAATACTTCTAGAATATTTATTATTTTCAATGTTTCAATGTGGTTCTCACACTGTCATCAGGAATATAATGATACTTCTAGAATATTTATTATTATCAAAGTTTCAATGTGGTTCTCACACTGTCATCAGGAATATAATGATACTTCTAGAATATTTATTATTTCAATGTTTCAATGTGGTTCTCACACTGTCATCAGGAATATAATGATACTTCTAGAATATTTATTATTTTCAATGTTTCAATGTGGTTCTCACACTGTCATCAGGAATATAATGATACTTCTAGAATATTTATTATTATCAATGTTTCAATGTGGTTCTCACACTGTCATCAGGAATATAATGATACTTCTAGAATATTTATTATTATCAATGTTTCAATGTGGTTCTCACACTGTCATCAGGAATATAATAATACTTCTAGAATATTTATTATTATCAATGTTTCAATGTGGTTCTCACACTGTCATCAGGAATATAATGATACTTCTAGAATATTTATTATTTTCAAGTTTCAATGTGGTTCTCACACTGTCATCAGGAATATAATGATACTTCTAGAATATTTATTATTTTCAATGTTTCAATGTGGTTCTCACACTGTCATCAGGAATATAATGATACTTCTAGAATATTTATTATTTTCAATGTGGTTCTCACACTGTCATCAGGAATATAATGATACTTCTAGAATATTTATTATTTTCAACGTTTCAATGTGGTTCTCACACTGTCATCAGGAATATAATGATACTTCTAGAATATTTATTATTTTCAATGTTTCAATGTGGTTCTCACACTGTCATCAGGAATATAATGATACTTCTAGAATATTTATTATTTTCAACGTTTCAATGTGGTTCTCACACTGTCATCAGGAATATAATGATACTTCTAGAATATTTATTATTATCAATGTTTCAATGTGGTTCTCACACTGTCATCAGGAATATAATGATACTTCTAGAATATTTATTATTATCAATGTTTCAATGTGGTTCTCACACTGTCATCAGGAATATAATGATACTTCTAGAATATTTATTATTTCAATGTTTCAATGTGGTTCTCACACTGTCATCAGGAATATAATGATACTTCTAGAATATTTATTATTTTCAACGTTTCAATGTGGTTCTCACACTGTCATCAGGAATATATTGATACTTCTAGAATATTTATTATTTTCAATGTTTCAATGTGGTTCTCACACTGTCATCAGGAATATAATGATACTTCTAGAATATTTATTATTTTCAACGTTTCAATGTGGTTCTCACACTATAATGATACTTCTAGAATATTTATTATTATCGATGTTTCATTATTTATTACACCTTGTGATCAAATTATATCAAATTACGCAAACAGTAAATTATGTTTATAACACATTTCTTTCTTCTGTTTTGTTTCTGAGACTCAGGTATTGGTCAAATGAATGCTGAACCCATACTTTTAAATTTAACTTGTTTTACAACTTTTCCTCATATTGAGATAGAATATCTATCATTATTATAAATAGAAGACGATTTTACTGTTCTATACTTATAAAAAGCACTCAATAATTCATGTGTCACATCTTTCAACCCAAGCGACAAGTTAACTGGCTACATAGTAACCCAAAATAAACACTCACTCGAAAAGATGTTACCAGGAAAGAGTCTTATCTATGACTATATATGACTTTGGTTTCAGTAAAGTTCAGATTTCAAAGGGTAAAATATAAAAAAAACAAAAAGCTGTGTGGTAGTTTTTTGAATATTGAACTTATACTTACACGTGACGCCTTGCCCCATTATTTCATGCATTTTACAACAAGCTGAAATCATCCTCATACTTAGTTGATCTACAATCAAAACTTTCCATTCACTTGTTTTTTTGGCCGCCAGGATGACATCTGCCATAATTTCTGTAATTCAAACATTAAACACTTTTAGGTTGTTTTCTTCACTTCGGTACCAGTATCGGTATCAATGAGTAAGCTTACCAGTTACTTTATGATGGAATTCATAAATTGGGTCATAGTTATAAGAAATATCCAGGAGGGAAGATATTTTAAAATACATGGCAAGAAGATGAAAATCATTTTTGTTTTTAATAAACTGATCTAGGCCCTACTTGTGAATAATGACACTGAATACAGAACAGAGAAATAAAATCAATTCTGAGCAGTGTGGTTGGGGATCTTTTAGAATTGCATCTGTCGTTCTGGCAATATATTAATTCCACCGAGGGTTCAGCTTAGTACTTAGGTAGATACCCTCAACAAGAAAATCAGATACTGCTGAAGGACTTCGTGATATCATAATATATTATAAATCAAAATAAATCAGGAGACTGGAGAAAATGTCAAAATGAGGGCGTGACATGCTCACAAATTCCGTGCCGATATTCCAATCGTCAGACATATCACCGACAATTATGTCTCTTGTGTAAAAGTCCAATTGTCCCTCTAGCAGTAGCACCAAAATACAATACGTGTAAATGCAATTGAAAGATGCTACGGGAATTTGTAAATGCTTACTATCGTGAACAGCTTTCTGTAACGCCATCTTGAATGACTAACTAACAAATATTGCATCATGGGATTTATTATTATTTTTGGGATTTCTAAAATTCTAAACTACATTTTCTACTAAACGCAATTTAAAAAAAACACTTTTATTCGCTGTTCAATGATTTTTGACTTGTCCCTTAAAACTTAATTTACAAAGGGTTTTATTATCGATGATAAATTCAATCGGTATTTTTTTAACCCTATTTTTTAAGTTAAAAGCAGAAAGTAAATGGATTTCTCTCCCTTTTATTATCAACCACCACGCGCCCTATTTCTTTGATGAAAGCCGCCAGACTGTAGACCTGATTAACCCAGACTGGAATTATATAGGACTATATAGAAAATAGGTCATTACTAGATGATAGAGACTACTCAACATGGTGGTTCAGCTTCCGATTTTTAATTGAAGTTGTGTTTATATGAAATCATATCCTCAATTCACAAGAAAGAAGCCAGTTTCGGGGATTTCTGTTTCGACATGGATATATAGAGATTGTTGAGCTGTACGGAAATCAAGCAAGATGTCGAGTAAATCTGATAAAGGTAATAGAATTTAGATATTTTGATGTGTTTATGTTTCAGCTGCCCAGTCAGTGAGTCCAACTGACAGTTCACGGTTCACAGTTCAAGTAGCTTCGTTCTTCTGATTAACCAATAATCATTGCTTAATATGTCTCTATGAGGCAACTTTCTTTCTTTTCTCCCTTTCTTTGTTACATACTAACATACATAAACTTATACTCGTTACCAAAAGAAATAATGCCGTAGTGGGTATAAAAGGTTAGAGACACCCTTCTATGGCTACAGAAGCATAGGCCTAGGTCACAAGTATTAGGTGTTTATAAGAGATACCTCTCCTATAGAAGCATTGGCCTAGGTCAAAAGGGTATTAGGTTTGTTATGTAGGATACCCCCAAGAAGATGGTCTAGAATCATAAGGGTTTGATTAAATTTTGATGTGTTTATGTTTCAGCTGCCCAGTCAGTGAGTCCAACTGACAGTTCACGGTTCACAGTTCAAGTAGCTTCATTCTTCTGATTAACCAATAATCATTGCTTAATATGTCTCTATGAGGCAACTTTCTTTCTTTTCTCCCTTTCTTTGTTACATACTAACATACATAAACTTATACTCGTTACCAAAAGAAATAATGCCGTAGTGGGTATAAAAGGTTAGAGACACCCTTCTATGGCTACAGAAGCATAGGCCTAGGTCACAAGTATTAGGTGTTATAAGAGATACTCTCCTATAGAAGCACTGGCCTAGGTCACAAGTATTAGGTGTTATAAGAGATACCCTCCTATAGAAGCACTGGCCTAGGTCACAAGTATAAGGTGTTATAAGAGATACTCTCCTATAGAAGCACTGGCCTAGGTCACAAGTATTAGGTGTTATAAGAGATACTCTACACCAGAAGCACTGGCCTAGGCCATGAATAGAAGCTATAATATGAAATTCAGTGTACATCATTTTGATAATGGGAAATTGACAAGATAAAGCAATGATGATAAAATGTAAAGCGATAACTTCAGGGAGATGATGAAAGAGGATCTAAACTACCATGTACAAGAATATTACTCTTATATTGTTTTTCCTTTTGTAAGCAGTCACCAAACGCTTAAGGTAAATTAGTTATTAAAACAATGACCAACTTGAAACTGTCACTTTGGTTTATTATAAATCTTTATTTTGTCACCTTGTACAGTTTCTCTTATCAGTCATTTAATATTACTCCAATCATCATCTGTGCATTTTGCTTAAACTTTTGTTCAGCTTGTAAAGTAATTTTAATAAGCGCTTTATAAATGCTTTGAAATAATAATTTATAATCTAAGATCAAATATAAATATGGTATTTTATCATACCACCATCATTGATATAATCAGATTCTGTATTTCATTGATAGGGTGGTAGATACTATCATTATCATTATAACATATATTAGTAACTTGTTACCTTTCAACCACCATAATCACCGAATAGTAACTTGTGAACTTTCAACCACCATAATCACCGAATAGTAACTTGTTATCTTTCAACCACCATAATCACCGAATAGTAACTTGTGAACTTTCAACCACCATAATCACCGAATAGTAACTTGTGAACTTTCAACCACCATAATCACCGAATAGTAACTTGTTACCTTTCAACCACCATAATCACCGAATAGTAACTTGTTACCTTTCAACCACCATAATCACCGAATAGTAACTTGTGAACTTTCAACCACCATAATCACCGAATAGTAACTTGTTACCTTTCAACCACCATAATCACCGAATAGTAACTTGTGAACTTTCAACCACCATAATCACCGAATAGTAACTTGTGAACTTTCAACCACCATAATCACCGAATAGTAACTTGTGAACTTTCAACCACCATAATCACCGAATAGTAACTTGTTACCTTTCAACCACCATAATCACCGAATAGTAACTTGTGAACTTTCAACCACCATAATCACCGAATAGTAACTTGTTACCTTTCAACCACCATAATCACCGAATAGTAACTTGTGAACTTTCAACCACCATAATCACCGAATAGTATTTTGTGAACTTTCAACCACCATAATCACCGAATAGTAACTTGTTACCTTTCAACCACCATAATCACCGAATAGTAACTTGTGAACTTTCAACCACCATAATCACCGAATAGTAACTTGTTACCTTTCAACCACCATAATCACCGAATAGTAACTTGTGAACTTTCAACCACCATAATCACCGAATAGTAACTTGTTACCTTTCAACAACACTAATCACCGAATAGTAACTTGTTACCTTTCAACAACACTAATCATCGAATAGTAACTTGTTACCTTTCAACAACCCTAATCACTGAATAGTAACTTTTTACCTTTCAACCACTCTAATCATCGAATAGTAACTTTTTACCTTTCAACCACTCTAATCATCGAATAGTAACTTGTTACTTTCAACAACCCTAATCACTGAATAGTAACTCGTTACCTTTCAACCACTCTAATCTCTGCAATAAGTAAACACTGCTTCAACTCTGAACCGGAGCTCTAGTCTGACATGACTGGTAAATACAGTCAAATCAACATCCCTGATAATAAGTAATATAAAGTGTCTATTATGATATAATTATTGTAGAGAATTATTATAAATATTCATAGAAAATCATATTCTATAATTGTTTAATACCCTCCTGAGGTTCAACAGAACCGTTTACAGACTGGTGGTTCAGGACAATTTTATACCCCTGTATTATCTTCAGTAGAATTATATTACATCTGAAACCTTAGTGTCTTACAGGCTGTGGATGTAGAGGGACCCTTAACAGTCTGTAATACACAAGGGCTTCAGATATAATATAATTCTACTGGATAGGTGTGATAAGAGATACACTCCTATAGCAGCACTGGTCTAGGTCACAAGTATAAGGTGTTATAAGAGATACTCTCCTATAGAAGCACTGGCCTAGGTCACAAGTATTAGGTGTTGTAAGAGATATACTCCTATAGAAGCACTGGCCTAGGTCACAAGTATTAGGTGTTATAAGAGATACTCTCCTATAGAAGCACTGGTCTAGATCACAAGTATTAGGTGTTATAAGAGATACTCTCCTATAGAAGCACTGGTCTAGGTCACAAGTATTAGTTGTTATAAGAGATACTCTCCTATAGAAGCACTGGCCTAGGTCACAAGTATTAGGTGTTATAAGAGATACTCTCCTATAGAAGCACTGGCCTAGGTCACAAGTATTAGGTGTTATAAGAGATACTCTCCTATAGAAGCACTGGCCTAGGTCACAAGTATTAGGTGTTATAAGAGATACTCTCCTATAGAAGTACTGGCCTAGGTCACCAGTATTAGGTGTTATAAGAGATACTCTCCTATAGAAGCACTGGTCTAGGTCACAAGTATTAGGTGTTATAAGAGATACTCTCCTATAGAAGCACTGGTCTAGGTCACAAGTATTAGGTGTTATAAGAGATACTCTCCTATAGAAGCACTGGTCTAGGTCACAAGTATTAGGTGTTATAAAGATACTCTCCTATAGAAGCACTGGTCTAGGTCACAAGTATTAGGTGTTATAAGAGATACCCTCCTATAGAAGCACTGGTCTAGGTCACAAGTATTAGGTGTTATAAGAGATACTCTCCTATAGAAGCACTGGCCTAGGTCACAAGTATTAGGTGTTATAAGAGATACCCTCCTATAGAAGCACTGGTCTAGGTCACAAGTATTAGGTGTTATAAGAGATACTCTCCTATAGAAGCACTGGTCTAGGTCACAAGTATTAGGTGTTATAAGAGACGTTCTCCTATAGAAGCACTGGTCTAGGTCACAAGTATTAGGTGTTATAAGAGACGTTCTCCTATAGAAGCACTGGTCTAGGTCACAAGTATTAGGTGTTATAAGAGACATTCTCCTATAGAAACACTGGTCTAGGTCACAAGTATTAGGTGTTATAAGAGACATTCTCCTATAGAAGCACTGGTCTAGGTCACAAGTATTAGGTGTTATAAGAGACATTCTCCTATAGAAACACTGGTCTAGGTCACAAGTATTAGGTGTTATAAGAGACGCTCTCCTATAGAAACACTGGTCTAGGTCACAAGTATTAGGTGTTATAAGAGACTTCTCCTATAGAAGCACTGGTCTAGGTCACAAGTATTAGGTGTTATAAGAGACGTCTCCTATAGAAACACTGGTCTAGGTCACAAGTATTAGGTGTTATAAGAGATACTCTCCTATAGAAACACTGGTCTAGGTCACAAGTATTAGGTGTTATAAGAGATACTCTCCTATAGAAACACTGGTCTAGGTCACAAGTATTAGGTGTTATAAGAGATACTCTCCTATAGAAACACTGGTCTAGGTCACAAGTATTAGGTGTTATAAGAGATACTCTCCTATAGAAGCACTGGTCTAGGTCACAAGTATTAGGTGTTATAAGAGATACTCTCCTATAGAAGCACTGGTCTAGGTCACAAGTATTAGGTGTTATAAGAGAGGGGTATAAAATAGTCTAGAACCACCAGTCTGTAAACGGTTCTACTGGTGTATGAAATAGTCTAGATCAATTAATTGGTCAATTAAGTACATATTTAGTTGGAATATCACATACTATATATATAGATCACAGACAAAGATACAGATGGGTATAATATGTGTCTATTTCTGCTGGCAGAGAACAAAAGATTCAGGGCCTAAGAAAAGAAACTTGTAAAATCAAAGAAAAGTGTTAAATTGGTGAATGAATAAATGAAGAACGTGAATAATTAGTGAATGTTTAAAAAACCTGGGAAACTGAATGAATAAGAAATGAAGAGATATAGAATTAAAATATTAATTAAAAAACTGAGAAAATATATAAATTAATTAATAAATAATTAGAGGCTGAATAATAGGAATAAATAAATGTTCAATCATTGTAATTAAAGAAAGTGAAAAATAAATGAATGAAATAAGTTGTCAGAATAAGGAATGAATGGAAATGCCTGAAAATAAATGAAAACTAAAATCAAATTATTTGGAAAAATTAATATTGATAGAAAGAATGAAGAAGAAAAAGAATAAATGAACACATTGATGAACGAAGAAATGATTAAATGTATGAAAGAATGAAGATAGATATAGGGAAAAATGACTTAATTTGTGTGGAATAAATATAAATGAATGAGGGAATGAAAAAAAAAAGAAGTAGTGAAAAGAATAAATGAATTAATGAAGATAGAAATAGTGAGAATGAATGAATGAGAGAAAGAAAGAAGTAGTGAAGAGAATGGATGAGAGATAGAAAGAAAGAAGTAGTGAGAAGAATAATATTGATCTGAAAGAGAGAGAGAGAGATTCTAAAGGAGTAAAGACTGGTATTATATCAGTTGGAGTAATAATTCTATCACCAGTCTAACTACAGTATGACTCATAACTTCATCTAACCAACCAGTCAGCTAGTCAACTGGCAGCCCTTATTGTAATATTTCATTGTGTCATCAGTACTAAACCCTAGACTGTATCTCTATAATCTTATACATCAGGTCAGGATAAAATCAATTTTAATCATATTATTCATTCTTTCAATGGACCTTTTCAGTCACTTTGATGTGAATATTTGTCTTTGCATGTGTTATATTGTTTGTCTCTGATATGAATTATGTATTTCTAGTGTAAAAGCTCATTTGAAATAAAAAATAATTGTGCTCCATCCATGGAAATAAGGAACTGAATATCAGACTAAAGGAAGTGTGAAAAAGCTGAAATTGTTGAAAGGAACAAGGACTAGTGTTAAAAGTTTCAGTGTTATTATTGTTTTGAATAGTACCAAATTATAATTGTTGTTAAATCATGGGAATTATTGATTTACAAGTAAGAACAGTCAAGTCTGTTGTATTCAATGTTAGCCTTGAGGTAATGTTATAGAACATTTCTATCTTTCCATATGGAGACAACTTATTTAACATCAGATGTAAGATGAGGTCTAGTGTTCTCGGAATTTCAGGCTGTGACATTGTGGTTAGGTAAAAATACAAAGGCACTGGCACAGGAATGTAGGCGTAACCTTTAGTGGGTCTATTCTCTAAGTCTAGTGCCTGTTTATAACACAGAGTTTGTGTAATTTCAGGCTGTGACATTGTGGTTAGGTAAAAATACAAAGGCACTGGCACAGGAATGTAGGCGTAACCTTTAGTGGGTTTATTCTCTAAGTCTAGTGCCTGTTTATAACACAGAGTTTTAATTTCAGGCTGTGACATTGTGGTTAGGTAAAAATACAAAGGCACTGGCACAGGAATGTAGGCGTAACCTTTAGTGGGTTTTTCAGTTTGTTTATAAAAAGTTTTTAATTTCGGAGTGTTATTGATTTATTGCTTGGTTAAGTTTTAACACAAAGAGTTTTTGGAATTTAAATTTTAGGGTAAAATTTAAAGGGAAAAATTTGAATTAGGCGAACATAATTTGTATTTTTTTTAAAAATTATTTTAACAATGCAAACACAGGTGGGTAGCAATGGGGGTTTTTTGGAAAAATAATACATGTAATAGTTAAGGAAACAGGTTTGTGGGATTTCATCTGTACCCTTTGGTTTGGGAAAAACAAAACACCCGGCAAAAAAATTTTAGGCGTTTTCCTTTTAAATGGGGTTTAATTTTTAAGTTTTAGTTGTTTTTAAAAAGAAAAATTCTTTCCTTTTTTTTTATTTAAATTTTTTAAAGGTAATTTTTAAGTTTTTCAACCACCAAATTATCTTTTTTTTTTAAAGGTGGTTTAAATTTTTAATTTTAATAAAATTAAAAAAAAATTTTAATTAACAAAGCTTTTTTAAAATTTTTTTTAAACACAAATATTTTAATGCAATAAAAACCAAGGCTGGGTTCAAATTTTGTTTTATTTAAAATATTAATTTTCTGTCTAATATAAAAAGGGTTGCTTCTTTTACCTTTAAAAACTTACACCAAAATTTAGTTAAAAACACAACCCGGTTTTTAAAAAATTTTAAATCTTTATCCAAAATTTAACCCTATTAATTCTTAACATCCCTTAACTTTTTGTTTTCAATTTTTCGTCTTAAAACTTTTAACCTTTATTTTTATAAATTTAACTGGTTTTACAATTTTTAAATCTTTATACAACATTACACCAATATTATACTGTCTAATATAACACCCTTTAAAGGGTGTTGTTCTTACAATTTTACAGTCTTTATACAACATTACACCAATATTATACTGTCTAATATAACACCTTAAGACTGTTGTTCTTACAATTTTACAGTCTTTATACAACATTACACCAATATTATACTGTCTAATATAACACCCTTTAAAGGGTGTTGTTCTTACAATTTTACAGTCTTTATACAACATTACACCAATATTATACTGTCTAATTAAAACCTTAAGGCTGTTGTTCTTACAATTTTACAGTCTTTATACAACATTACACCAATATTATACTGTCTAATATAACACCCTTTAAAACTGTTGTTCTTACAATTTTACAGTCTTTATACAACATTACACCAATATTATACTGTCTAATATAACATCTTAAGGCTGTTGTTCTTACAATTTTACAGTCTTTATACAACATTACACCAATATTATACTGTCTAATATAACACCTTAAGGCTGTTGTTCTTACAATTTTACAGTCTTTATACAACATTACACCAATATTATACTGTCTAATATAACATCTTAAGGCTGTTGTTCTTACAATTTTACAGTCTTTATACAACATTACACCAATATTATACTGTCTAATTAAAACCTTAAGGCTGTTGTTCTTACAATTTTACAGTCTTTATACAACATTACACCAATATTATACTGTCTAATATAACATCTTAAGGCTGTTGTTCTTACAATTTTACAGTCTTTATACAACATTACACCAATATTATACTGTCTAATATAACACCCTTTAAAGGGTGTTGTTCTTACAATTTTACAGTCTTTATACAACATTACACCAATATTATACTGTCTAATATAACACCCTTTAAAGGGTGTTGTTCTTACAATTTTACAGTCTTTATACAACATTACACCAATATTATACTGTCTAATATAACATCTTAAGGCTGTTGTTCTTACAATTTTACAGTCTTTATACAACATTACACCAATATTATACTGTCTAATATAACACCTTAAGACTGTTGTTCTTACAATTTTACAGTCTTTATACAACATTACACCAATATTATACTGTCTAATATAACATCTTAAGGCTGTTGTTCTTACAATTTTACAGTCTTTATACAACATTACACCAATATTATACTGTCTAATAACACCTTAAGGCTGTTGTTCTTACAATATTACAGTCTTTATACAACATTACACCAATATTATACTGTCTAATATAACACCCTTTAAAACTGTTGTTCTTACAATTTTACAGTCTTTATACAACATTACACCAATATTATACTGTCTAATATAACATCTTAAGGCTGTTGTTCTTACAATTTTACAGTCTTTATACAACATTACACCAATATTATACTGTCTAATATAACACCTTAAGGCTGTTGTTCTTACAATTTTACAGTCTTTATACAACATTACACCAATATTATACTGTCTAATATAACATCTTAAGGCTGTTGTTCTTACAATTTTACAGTCTTTATACAACATTACACCAATATTATACTGTCTAATTAAAACCTTAAGGCTGTTGTTCTTACAATTTTACAGTCTTTATACAACATTACACCAATATTATACTGTCTAATATAACATCTTAAGGCTGTTGTTCTTACAATTTTACAGTCTTTATACAACATTACACCAATTATACTGTCTAATTACACCTTAACTGTTGTTCTTATCAATCTAGAGTCTTTATACAACATTACACCAATATTATACTGTCTAATATAACATCTTAAGGCTGTTGTTCTTACAATTTTACAGTCTTTATACAACATTACACCAATATTATACTGTCTAATATAACACCTTAAGACTGTTGTTCTTACAATTTTACAGTCTTTATACAACATTACACCAATATTATACTGTCTAATTACACCTTAAGGCTGTTGTTTTTACAATTTTACAGTCTTTATACAACATTACACCAATATTATACTGTCTAATATAACACCCTTAAGACTGTTGTTCTTACAATTTTACAGTCTTTATACAACATTACACCAATATTATACTGTCTAATTACACCTTAAGGCTGTTGTTCTTACAATTTACAGTCTTTATACAACATTACACCAATATTATACTGTCTAATTAAAATCTTAAGGCTGTTGTTCTTACAATTTTACAGTCTTTATACAACATTACACCAATATTATACTGTCTAATATAACACCTTAAGGTGTTCTTACAATTTTTCAGTCTTTATACAACATTACACCAATATTATACTGTCTAATATAACACCCTTTAAAGGGTGTTGTTCTTACAATTTTACAGTCTTTATACAACATTACACCAATATTATACTGTCTAATATAACACCTTAAGGCTGTTGTTCTTACAATTTTACAGTCTTTATACAACATTACACCAATATTATACTGTCTAATATAACACCTTAAGGCTGTTGTTCTTACAATTTTACAGTCTTTATACAACATTACACCAATATTATACTGTCTAATAACATCTTAAGGCTGTTGTTCTTACAATTTTACAGTCTTTATACAACATTACACCAATATTATACTGTCTAATATAACATCTTAAGGCTGTTGTTCTTACAATTTTACAGTCTTTATACAACATTACACCAATATTATACTGTCTAATATAACATCTTAAGGCTGTTGTTCTTACAATTTTACAGTCTTTATACAACATTACACCAATATTATACTGTCTAATATAACACCTTAAGGCTGTTGTTCTTACAATTTTACAGTCTTTATACAACATTACACCAATATTATACTGTCTAATATAACATCTTAAGGCTGTTGTTCTTACAATTTTACAGTCTTTATACAACATTACACCAATATTATACTGTCTAATATAACATCTTAAGGCTGTTGTTCTTACAATTTTACAGTCTTTATACAACATTACACCAATATTATACTGTCTAATATAACACCTTAAGGCTGTTGTTCTTACAATTTTACAGTACCCGTAATAATTTCTCTCTCTCTGTGTATTCAATTCAATTCTGTATTTTGAAATTCACCATATTTTTAATCATAATAGGAAATAGTCAATATGAATTTCTTACAGACCATTTCACAATATAACGGTTAAAATTTTGCTTTCGGCTATTTCTTCTAACAGCCGAATGTTTTTGTTATGTAAATTCAATTCTATCAATAATGATGTTTAAATTTTACCATATTTGTATCATTGTCAGTAGAATCAGTCAATACCATATTTTACTGTTTAATACGGCTTTCGGCTGTTGATTTAGAAATTATACAGACAACATTTAAGCCATGTAGATTAAATGCTAGTTTAGGTATATATTTTTTAAAACTTCTTCAGAAATGAATAGAATTTTCGTCCTACTCTTCTGCACCTTATGGGCTAATGAAGTCAGGCAATGCCATGTAGTGTGCAATGAGGGAAATTTTGCCAGGAAAGCGGCATTAGCCTACTGTTTTTGCGATTTCCAACTGTCGAGGGATCTGTAACGTTCACACAGGGCTTTGGTTTATTGTCCCATCTGATTAAAAAGACGTTTTTTCCATGTCAGCCCCTCCAACCTGCATCACTGACAAGGGAAAACCAGACTGAAAAATCCAAAGTTTATCATGACCTGAACCCTGGACCCTCAGATCAGCTAACAACCAGTTTGCTCACTGAGCCACTGTAGTTCTATTAAAACTTTATTAAAACAAGTGAAAACAATATCTTTACAGAATATTTCACGGTTCAATAATGCCTGAGGGGCTGTTGCTTGGTAAATATTCCAGCCATGTATTAAAGGTAGAAATATTCCTATTGAAATAAAGGTGGTATTAACTGATGGTCGTGTTTAAAACATGAGACCGGCTGTCAAAAATATAGAAAAATTATACAGAAAACTAAATTAATGTTAGTTTATGGTTCAATACCAGTTTACACTGTTGATTACAAACAAATTCACAGACAGCATGTTAGATATGTAAAATCGATGCTGTGGTGAAGTTTAAATTTTAGCATGCAATGATGGTTGGGAAGATCTATAGCACAGACTGTAATTGGATAGGGATAATATGGGAAAGATTAATGCCAAGAGAATTGGCCACAGATCAGCTGTTATAAAGGATACTTAACTGTAAATATAAGTTGATATTTTTGTAAAAGCATTGCAAAGAGGTTTGGCCAAGGACCAGCTGGTAGAAAGGATCCTTGAGAACCTAAGTTGTTATCCCTGTAAAAACAACACCAAGAGGTTTGACCAAGGACCAGCTGGTAGAAAGGATCCTTGTGAACCTAAGTTGTTATCCTTGTAAAAACAATACCAAGAGGGTTGACCAAGGACCAGCTGGTAGTAAGGATCCTTAAGTTGTTATCCCTGTAAAAACAACACCAAGAGGTTTGACCAAGGACCAGCTGGTAGTAAGGATCCTTAAGTTGTTATCCCTGTAAAAACAACACCAAGAGGTTTGACCAAGGACCAGCTGGTAGTAAGGATCCTTAAGTTGTTATCCTTGTAAAAACAACACCAAGAGGTTTGACCAAGGACCAGCTGGTAGTAAGGATCCTTAAGTTGTTATCCTTGTAAAAACAACACCAAGAGGTTTGACCAAGGACCAGCTGGTAGTAAGGATCCTTAAGTTGTTATCCTTGTAAAAATAATACCAAGAGGTTTGACCAAGGACCAGCTGGTAGAAAGGATCCTTGGCTAAGTTGTTATCCCTGTAAAAACAAACCAAGATGTTTGCCAAGGACTAGCTGGTAGAAAGGTCACGGTAGTAGAACCTAAGTTGTTATCCTGGTAAAATATATACTAGGTTTGGCCAAGAAGTTAAAGATCTAGAAACCTAAGATTGTTATTTCAACTACCAGATCCTGCAAGTGACTCAGCTGTAGTAAGGTTTAATTTTATTGTAAAAAACTTTGACCACCACTGTTAAGATTAATTTTATACTGAAAGTAACAACACCAGCGGTTTCCAATGGAAGTGTCAATAAGATACTTATTTATCTGTTATAAATAATACAATGAGTACTTCTAACTGACCAGCCTGGTAAAGGACTGAGAATAATTGTTTCATCCATCTAATCTTAATACCTGGTTTGCTAAGGACACTGGTAAAATCTTCTATGAGACTATAGTTTCTAATCTTCCTGTGGAATGAAAATAACAAAGTTACCAAGACCATGGTTTAATAATGATTTAAAGGGTTTCCTCGTAAATAAGGCACACAAGATTGAAAGACTTGTCTTCATTAAACTATCTTTAATATGTTATTTGTAAAATAAATAGTATTCTACTAATTAGACATATACTGTTGTATCCTTGTGAATACAACACTAAGAAGTTACAAACCACTGATATTAAGTTAAAAGTGTTATCTTGTAAGAACAACACCAACGGTTTACAAGTTTTTCTTTATTTTTAACCTATAATTAGTTTTTAAAATTATTTTGATAAGATTGCAATATAGCATCCTGAAAGTGACTGTGTTGTGTTTAATTTTGTTTGTGGAGGAATTTTAATGTTGAAGATTAGATATGATGAAGGTCAAAGGTCAGTAGTATATCCATGATAGGTTAAAGGTCAAGGAGATTATTACTATTATCTGTTATATCAATATTAAGATTGTATTTCTAACTGACCAGACCTCGTGACTCACATTTCATTTTTCATCTCATCTCATTTAAATACTTTCACCTTCATCTTCACAAAATTTCTGTGAAGTGAACAGTTACAACACAGCTTCCTCAGTGGAAGTGATGCAATATTAATAAATTATTTAGCTTGGTTAGAATAATGATAATAATACCTCAGTAAATTGAGGCATCTTATAGGGAGAAAATTGTCTTCATTCACTATCTTGTAATATGGTTTTTCTGAGGGATATATATATTCTTTATTAGACTATTACTTTCTAATCTTTGGGAATGAAAATAAGGAAAGTTACAAACCATGATTTTACAGTTAGAAAGGTTATCGAAATAAGGAAAAGATATAAAACTTTCTTCCTTATTAAATCCTATCTATTATATAGATGTAAATAAATAGTATATCTACTAATTACTGTTATACTGTGTATTACTGTTTAATACACACTGAGAATAACTCCTTGATATTTTAAAAGGAAGGAAGACTGTGACTGTTAAGTAGTGTACACACTACAACATTTCTGCAACATTTTTCCAGCATTTATGATTCCAATACAGAACAGAGTTGGAAAATGTTGTCAGCGTGAACAGAGTTGTTGTTTGTTGGAAAATTGTTGGAAACTTGTCGGAAAATAGTTGTAGAATAATTGCCAAGGTAATTTTTTACAACAATTGTTGCAACTTGTTGAATAATTTTGGTCAATGTGAACAGAAAAAAAAAACAGGTTTACAACATTATTCCAACATTTTTCCAACATCAGACTGATCATTTGACGCTGAAAAGAGGTCATGTGATGGACAAAATGGCAAAATTTTCAAACATGTTGTTAAAGTGTTGCTATAGTGTAAACAGAGCATGTTGGAAGAATTGTTGTACAAAAGTTGTAGAAATGTTGTAGTCTGTACACTCCTTTATTCCCTGTGTAATATGAATCTGTAGCTGGATGAAGACTCAAGAAGCCTCCTCGCTGGGATCTTACTCAGAGGGTTCGGAGCATTGAGGAGTTTATATCCATCTTTCAAGAGAAAAGACTTCTTTTTTAAATGAATGAAAATGTTTTAATGGTCAAATGTTTCGAACATCATGGGTTGTTCTTCATCAATGACGATGTTTTTATCGTAAAAGGGAAATAACTCTGCTCCATATATACTGAAGGTAATTTTATTGTGGAGAATGTACAAACTGGTTGTGAGAGAAGAAAATTAGGATATTAATAACGTGACATTATGAAGGTGATAGTTTACAGATTTCCGTGTAAAAACAAGTCTAATATATGACCAATTAACGTGATTTCTTCCCAATTTAAGTTTAAATTCTATAACTACTTCAAAACAAGTGTCAAAAATCTCAATTTTTCCCTTAAAGAAAAAAGTAGAACTATAAAGGAAATAATATTAAGCTGGTTAAGTGTCTAATTAACATTTTTTAATTAGATTGATTAAACCTTGGGCCATATTTCTTACATCTAGTGACAAATATTTAAAGTATCCATGTCTAGAAATTTGTTGGTTTTTTGTACTAGGTAAACACTGGCCACAGATTCTTCTAAGAATTATTGTACCACAAATAACAAATATTCTGAGTTCTGATTGGTCCAAATACATGGGATTTAATAGCAATTTGACATCATGTCTTTGCAATTTGGCGTATTAATTTCAGCGAACTAGTTACAAATCTTGTTAATGTTAATGATAAAAAGGATGTCTTCTTTTTCATTCGATAGCGCACGTGCAGTTTGTTGTTATGTGCGTCATACTGCACCTAACGTCATAAAACCGAATAACCCATGTCTAAATTATCCATAAAAAAGAGTCCGGGAACAAAATAAACACAATTTGTGGTACAATTCCGATAAACGACTTTCTGTTTTAGATTTAGAGGGGGTTTATTCGATTGAATATACCATTAGAGACCCTCGACCGCAAGCGGTCTCGGGATCTAATGATTCAAGCATGGTTAAATATCGAATAAACCCCCTCTAAATCTAAAACAGAAAGTGTTTATCTTATAATTAATGTTAATTTTTATGAAAGTAGTGTTATAATATTTATATTTCTTCCATCACAGTTGCAATTATCACGAAAATTTTACAGCAGGTCAAGAAACATCGTTAGGTCTCATTCAAATCTTAGTATTTTTCTTCGATTATCTAGTGCATGGTCACAGGAACAAACATGGGTCTAAAATGCATCTTTAAGTAAGAAATAGTATTATGAACAGGAGTGGGTAATACACAAATAGAATATTCTACTGTAATATTATAGACTAAGAAACTTTAAGTAAGAAGTATTATGATATTGTTTGTTTGAAGTATAATATAGTAGTAATTGAAGAGGTGAATACTTGTATATTAAAGTATAATATAGTAGTAATTGAAGAGGTGAATACTTGTATATTAAAGTATAATATAGCAGTAATTGAAGAGGTGAATACCTGTATATTAAAGTATAATATAGTAGTAATTGAAGAGGTGAATACCTGTATATTAAAGTATAATATAGCAGTAATTGAAGAGGTGAATACCTGTATATTAAAGTAGATTGAAACATTTTCACTCTAGAAATTGATTTTAATTCTGAGGTATTGAATTATAAGTTGGTCGGTGAAGATTTGAAAGTGTGAAGATATAGATGTGAGGTTGTGAAAAAGACTTGTGAACTCCCCATAGATTGAAAGTGGAGAAAGTTGAATTGAGGAGTGGTTATTGATTTCTGCAACTGTTTAACTTGAATTATTTGAAAGAATTTTGAGATGTACTTCCAACTGAGAGATAAGTTACTAAGTGATAAGTTACTAAGTGATAAGTTACTAAGTGATAAGTTACTAAGTGATAAGTTACTATGTGATAAGTTACTATGTAAATGTTTATGTTTTGATGTAACTTGTGGGCTTCAATAAATATTGGTTGGTTTTTAAAATTTCTAAGGTGAATGGAGTTTTACATCCTACTCTTCTTCACGTAATAATCTAAATGAAGATTGGAATATAGGTGGAAAACAAAAATTGAAAAAAAAAAAAATCCAGTTTTACATCCTACTCATTGTCACCTGAAGGACTAATGAAGACTGGAGTGTATGTTGAGAGAATTGACATATTGGTAGTAAATATTAAAATATCATAAATTAGTTTTCACAAAATTCGTTTATTTGTTATTTACTACCAATATATTGGATTTCAAGTTTTTTATTTGGATTTTTCAAAATTTAATTTTATTTAAATTGATATCGGAGTTATAAAGAAATATTAAAATCAGTTAGTAGAAAGACTAAAATTGTGATGGTTGAAGAAATATTTATCATTATAAGATTTGATTAATTAACTTACTAGATGTTAATTAACTGTAGTGATATAACGAGTTAAATAATTAGGCTGATAAATATCATTAGTTTTGATATTTACACTGACATTAGGTCCACTCACAAAATGAAATGAAATGGAGTTTTACGTCCTACTTTTCTGCACCTTATGAGCTAATGAAGACGGGCAACGCCGAGGAGTGTGCTATGAGGGAAATTTTGCCAGGACATCAGCATTAGCCTGCTCTTTTTCGATTACCAACTGTCAGAGGATCTTTAACATGCACAGCCTGTAGCAGGTCCACTCACAAAAACACTGGCTGTGTTACCCTGTAATTTTTTAACCGTGAGTCTCAAACCCACGGCATCAAATTGTTTTTCAGAGGAAAATCTTACTGATTGGAGTTTTAAAATAATTTCTGTAGTTTTCAAAAGTTTTCAAAAGTTTTACTATAAGTAGTAATAAAAATGGCTTTGAGCAGATCAAGACTTTTGAGTTTTTTTTTAAATGTTTGAAATTTTGTTGTTACGTTGATGTTTTTACCAAAAAATGAATAGGAAATAAATATTTAATAAAAAGGATAGAGTTTTATGTCCAGGTTTTGAATCTATTAAGGAATTTGTGTTTTTAATTTTAAGTCATTTGATGTTAGTTGCGTTGATGTTTTTAACGAAGGTTTTGAATCTATTAAGGAGTATGTATTTTTTGTTTTAATGTTTGAAGTCGTTTGATTTGACTTGAAGAAATTAGTAGTTTGACGTCTGCCTAGTTCATTACTCGTTAGTGTTGTCTTATACAATTAACCTAATTACTTTTTAAAAGACTTGTGATAATTTATTTTAGCTGGAAGGTCTAACAGTGTTTTTATAAAAGACGTACATTTTGAAGATAGACTAACATTAATCATTGACTACTGGATTACTTGACTCTGAAACTGAAATGACTGGAATATGTACATATATACTGTGTCTCCATTTAAATCCAACAAAAGACTTGTGAAATATTTATGAAATGTGTTTAAAAAAACTGATAAAATTGTGTTGGATGTAAACCTAATTAATTTTATTTGTGAAAATCGTAAAAATGGATACCGAATCAGTAACGTCAGTAAAATCTGACGTGTCATCAACTTCTAATAGCAGTGAAATATCAGGTAGGAATCGTTCTTTTTATGCTTCAATATAACATTACATATTTCTTTCTCACTCTTTGATCAATGGTCACAGAACTCTACTTTCATTTTAGTACTTTTCTTAAAAACTGGTTACTACCCAGTCAGATCCATTTGTGATTGTTGCAAATGCCAGCTTACCATGTCTACTTTCATTTGAGTGGTTTTAATGGTAAAATATAACAAGAAATAGCAGAAACTGTGATTGAGACACGTCAAGATATAACAATGTACAAATTATTACAAACAAAAAACAGACTTAAAATCACATTGTCTTCTTTTTAATCATATCTATTTTTACATTTTCAATCCTGTGTTAGTGTCTACAAGACTTCGATTTTAACAGAAACACTGTCAAATATACACACAATATAGAATATCTATTAGCAGTACCACAGTCATACAGTTTGTCAGTAGCCTGTTTTAATAATTCTAGTTTCAAAACATTTTGTCTGCTCTTAAAAGAATACTGCATCTTAGAAAAGACATAAAATTCAAAAAATTTGAACTTGTATTGGCCAATACGAGCTCTATTTATCAGTAGATATACTTGCTGCCATAAATAACATCACAGAATCCTTATATAATCTGATAAATCCAAAAAACTTAGTAATTATCCATAAAAATACAATTGATTAAAATTGAAATATGCTTAATATATAATGGTATGATGGTAATGATATGATATGATATGACCTGTTTATTAGAAATGATTTGAATGTTTACGGTGTATTAAACACATCCTGACTGTTGTCTGTCTAACTTCAGGTCAACATGTTCCTTTCATTGCAACATGTTACAGTTCTCTGGCTCAGAGCTTTGTTTCTTCAAATCATGTCATTTGCTGGGTTATGTCAAACAAATGGTGGCTGTGGGTTCTAATTATGATCAGCGTGTGAAGTCTGATGACCTTGAGTAAGTCACCTTCACTCAATTCCAGTCCACCCAGTTGTAAAATGGTACGGATAATGAATGGGGATGTGGTTTTGACATGTTGAGGGTGTGGTGTGGACACGATAAAAGAGGAAGTATGATGAATGGGGGGTGTGGTTTGGAAACGATGAGAGAGGAAGTATGATGAATGGGGTGTGGTTGGGACACGATGAGAGAGGAAGTATGATGAATGGGGTGTGGTTGGGACACGATGAGATTGGAAGTATGATGTAAGGGGGTGTGGTTGGGACACGATAATCAAAGTATGATAATTAAGATATACGAAATAACCCTCATTATTGTAGGAGTGTATTTCATGTTGTAGAGAAATATTAATTTGATGTCAGAATATAGACACATTAAATTATTGAGTCAGTTTTAATAGAAATATTTTATATATTTATCACACATATTTCATTGAAATTATACATATCATTCTGATGACCTTGAATAAGTCATCTTCACTCATAATTCCAGTCTATCCAGCTGTAAATGAGTATGGATAATCCAGGAGAGATCAATGCCAAGAGGTTTGGCCAAGGACCAGCTGCTAGAAAGGATCCCTGTCACGGCGGACTTATGAACCGAACTTGTTATTCTTGTAAAATATAGTTGCTTCTTCCTTTTCTTTCTTTCTTTCTTTCAGTCAAACCTAGAAATTTTGAAGAATTCTCCCTATGACAATCGTGTCGTGAGAAAAAATTAGGCCCTGAGGCCTGGTTCACATCAACTTAAATTTCAATAAAATCCTGGTTTTAAGTATAATATTAATCTAATTAGAATATATTTAAAGGAATTTTAGTGACTGACCAATCAGATGACAGGAACATTAAAATCTTTTTGGTTTAAATTTTCTGGAATAAGGTTCAAGGTTTTGTATTTTTGTATTTCTACCAATTGTGATTTTATCTGAATTAATTCAGTTTTATAGAATTTGGTCCCAGTGATAGGACAAAATACAACAACTTTGTGTCTTCAGCCTGGGATCCACAGGGGCTAGGCACTGGTTACTGAGAATTTAGCCCCACCAATTGTTCTTTCTCAGAACTTTCTTCAGTTAACAGAGATTGATCCTGGAATTTTTGTGCCTTAGAATCTTCAGAAATACGTCCTCTGGGTTCTATATTTTAGAATTTCCTGTGGGAAGGGGGAGCACTAGGACAAATATTTAATATCCCTGTACCAATTCAGTCCTGGGACGGAGCTTGGGGTCTTTCCCTCTATATAGTATCATTTTCTGTTATTATTATTGAGTTTACTTCTATATTTGGTATTTGATTGATGGTCTTGTATTATTTGTATTTATTTACCTTCAATAAACAACCTTTTACAACTGTCATTGGGTCTCCATTGATTTAACATCAGGTATCAAATTTATCAGTTATTCACTGATACAACAAATATCTTAGTATGTTAATATTAATTATAATATATCATATCTTAGAATTTTAATATTGATTGTATTTCATTGAAAAACATAAACATAACATTATACAGTGGTTATCAGCTGTTGATATAAAACAGCTGGCGCCACAGGGTTAATTCTTCAGCTGGTTCCAATAGGGTTAACTTGACTTCCCTATTTCATATCATGTAAATATTACATTATAAAACTTGAACGATTTTTAGAAGAGAGGAGTTTAAGACTTGAACGACTTTTAGAATTGTGCTCATTCCATGATATTTTTCTGCTTGTGATTGTTCTGCTTGTGATTGATTGTGAAGTAAGGAGACAGCTATATTACAAGACAATATTATATGATAAACACACTTCTTTATTAAAATTAGAACACTATTATAGATATACTACTCCTTCCTTTAATTTTAACATAGAAAAAGGACAACAACAACTTGCTCCATGTGGTAATATACAATCTATACGTCATCAAATTCAATAGGTGCTACAGAAATCAAACCTTCACTCACTGAATTTGAGCAGAAATAAAAGGAAGGAGTAGTATATCCATAATAATGATGTTCTTAGTTTAATGTTCTATGTACGTCTAAATATCATTTAAGGATTACACTTCTTCATCGTCTTAATTCCATTACCTTTATATTAAAGACTATTAAGAAGTTTGATTATTATTTAAATAGTCATGTGACGTCATGTTTTTTAAAACCATCATGTCTAACACCATCATGTCTAACAGGTGTATATTAAAACAGTTAAAATATCAAAAAAATTGAAGAAATGTGATTATTCTATAGTACCAGTATTGTCTAGTGTTTATGATGTGATTTGAATTTTGATGTATTTTGTTTAAAAGTTTTATGAATGATGATAAAGTTATCTAAAAATCTATAATATACCCAATAAACCCTGTATATATATTTTTCTAGTATATTATAATAAGTTGATATATACAGTGATACAGATTTGATGTCATGTGACATGTATCATATGATTTTAGATACTGTGTCAATTCAAATTGAAAATGATTTAACAGGGATATAATACACATTTAAAAATATTGAGGCTATTATTTTAAATGGATACAATTATGATAAGAACCAACAAGAGTGAGTGTTTGAAAATGGATTTAATATCCAAGTAATTTATGAAAAGTTTTATTTGGATGGATCACAATTGATAACAAACTGTGTGAAAGTGTGAAATGGAATAGTTTAAATAAAATATGGATTATTGAAATGAACAGGAATCTTATTTAAAATGGATTTTACATCTATCTTGATTAATGGGTTAAGGAAGTTTGGAGAAATCTAAAAAATTCAAGTGTTGTTTTGGAGTATATTTTTACGATATACATTATACAGTTAATTTAAACAGTGTAATAATAATTGAAAAATGGATACTAAGTACCCAAGTAAATGTCTATGAATGAAGTGATTAATTTTGATGTATTTGATAACAAGTTTTATGAATGTGAAAAGTGTAAAAAAGTTATTAATATAAATATGATATATAGTCTAGTATGAAATAAGTTGAAAAGTGATATAGGTCTTGAAATGAAATGACATATGGAGTTTTAGATACTGTGTCTGCAAATTGAATGGAGTTAAAAGTTGGATCTAAAAAATCAGTTGTTATTTAGGCTATGTATATGGATGGTTACAATTATATAAGTTGACAAATCAAGAGTTGAATTGATTGAAAAGACTGGATCTATATTAGTCAAAAGATGACATGAAGTGAAAGTTAAAATGTTCTGGATTGAAATGATAACATGTTAAAGTGTTGAATTAGTTAAAATAATACATATGGATCTGTATCAGTTGGTTAAAAGGAAGAATTAAGGTTTTTAAGTCTGCAAATGGAGTTAAGGATATTAGGTCTAGAAAGGAATGACAGTTAGAAGGTTGATGATTAGGTCTAGAAGGAATGACAGTTGGAAGATTGATATTAGGTCTAGAAAGGAATGACAGTTAAGGAAAGGTTGAAAGGAATGACAGTTAGAATGGTTGAAAGGAATGACAGTTAGATTTTTAGGTTGAAAGGAATGACAGTTAGAAGGTTAAATAGAAAGGAATGACAGTTTTTAAGGTTGAAAGGAATGACAGTTAGAAGGTCTAGAAAGGAATGACAGTTGAAGGTTGATAGTTAGGGTCTAGAAAGGAATGACAGAAGGTTGATATTAGGTCTAGAAAGGAATGACAGTTAGAAGGTTGAAAGGAATGACAGTTAGAAGGTTGATATTAGGTCTAGAAAGGAATGACAGTTAGAAGGTTGATATTAGGTCTAGAAAGGAATGACAGTTAGAAGGTTGATATTAGGTCTAGAAAGGAATGACAGTTAGAAGGTTGAAAGGAATGACAGTTGGAAGGTTGATATTAGGTCTAGAAAGGAATGACAGTTAGAAGGTTGATATTAGGTCTAGAAAGGAATGACAGTTGGAAGGTTGATATTAGGTCTAGAAAGGAATGACAGTTAGAAGGTTGAAAGGAATGACAGTTAGAAGGTTGATATTAGGTCTAGAAAGGAATGACAGTTAGATTGATATTAGGTCTAGAAAGGAATGACAGTTGGAAGGTTGATATTAGGTCTAGAAAGGAATGACAGTTAGAAGGTTGATATTAGGTCTAGTAAGGAATGACAGAAGGTTGAAAGGAATGACAGTTGGAAGGTTGATATTAGGTCTAGTAAGGAATGACAGAAGGTTGAAAGGAATGACAGTTAGAAGGTTGATATTAGGTCTAGTAAGGAATGACAGAAGGTTGAAAGGAATGACAGTTAGAAGGTTGAAAGGAATGACAGTTAGAAGGTGTGGTATCTGTGTTTGTCTGGTGTGTAACTGAGTCTAGTTCTGGTAAACTATTTAAGAAAATAACTGAGTTATCTTATAGAGATTATCAGTGATATTATGATAACATCTTACCAGTTATTTCTTCAACATCCCACAAATATCTCCTGTATATTCATTAAAATAACTTAGATTACAGATATAAACACAGTTATTTCCCTTGATAAAACTCTCGGTAGACGACTGACATGTGATAACTATTATCTGACCTGAGCGAAGATTAGTTAAGAGTTGAAATGAACTCTTCTGCACCGAATAGGTTAATGAAGACGTGCAAAATCATGCAGGGTGCAATGAGGGAGATTTATCAGGACAGATGGCACTAGCCTAAACTTTTTACAATTTCCAACTGTCAAGGGATCTCTAACGTGCACAGCCTGTAGTACACAGGGACTCAGTTTATTGTCACATCCAAACGACTAGATGCTTTTCCTTGACAGTCCCTTCGACCTGCATCACTGACATGGAGAAACTGGGTTGATAAATCCAAAAGTTTATCTTGACCTTTGGGGGGATTGAACCCTGGACCCTCAGGTTAGGGAGCAATCGTCTAACTTTCTGAGCATACACAACTCCTGATAAGAAGAATTTTAAGTTCATGATATTCACCTAGTTAAACTATGAAATGTGGTGACTTTAATTAGCATTGAAGTGTGCTTCATCTAACAAAATTTACAACATTGCCCACTCTACAGTGTCAGCTAAACCATGTGATGAGGGATAACATGTAAAACTGTTTATGATAGAAATTAGCAGACATCTATATCACCGTTCACAAAAAATCTGAAGATTAAAACAGACTTGTCTGATTTCTTAAATAAGTAGGCCTACTCTCTTAGTGCAAGTCGGATGAACTGACCTGGAAAAGCATCTAGTCGTTCAGATGTGACAATAAACCTAGGTCCCGTGTGCTACAGGCTGTGTACATTAGAAATTCCTTAACAGTTGGATATCATACAAAGAGCAGGCTAATGCCAATGTCCTGGTCAACTTTTCCTCACTGCATACTGCATGGCGCTACTCGTCTTAATTAAACCATTCAGTACAGAAGAGTAGTAAAACTCAGTTCATTTTATTTTAATATCCGTGTAGGAAGATAAAACTTATAAAAATAAATCCCAGTAACAGTGTTCATTTTTCTATTTTCCCTTTTTCCCCCAAAATTTCAACGTCCGTAACTCGATATTGCCTACTGTAAATGAATCATTTTAAATGTAAGATATTTTTCAGCCTAGTAAATAGCGAGGATTGACTATGTCAACTCTTTGATAATTACTTATTAACTACTTCAGGCTAAAAATAGAATATTTGTTGAAAGTGAAAGTAGAGGCATGAATGAAATGTAGGGTGTATTTTTGAACTAGTAAACTTTACCTGATAAATTTCACAGTTTACATCAAAAAGGTCATTAGACTTGAGCAGATTTCTTTATCATTAAATTCTATAGACAAGGACACTGAGTGTTAGAGAGGGTATGTTTTCCTGAAGGCAAGCGTGAAATTTCTTTTGGCAAGTGAATTTTCCAAATTTTGCTGGCAAAATTTTGTTTTGAAAATTGGGGAAAGTTATTTTGTTTAACTTAGTCAGTTTCTGGACTGTATGTAATCTGGTAACTCTGACTGTACCCTGCTACTAGTATAATATATTTGGGGCTATGGACTGTCAGTAATCTGGTAACTCTGTACCCTGCTACTAGTATAATATATTTGGGGCTATGGACTGTCAGTAATCTGGTAACTCTGACTGTACCCTGCTACTAGTATAATATATTTGGGGCTATGGACTGTCAGTAATCTGGTAACTCTGTACCCTGCTACTAGTATAATATATTTGGGGCTATGGACTGTCAGTAATCTGGTAACTCTGTACCCTGCTACTAGTATAATATATTTGGGGCTATGGACTGTCAGTAATCTGGTAACTCTGTACCCTGCTACTAGTATAATATATTTGGGGCTATGGACTGTCAGTAATCTGGTAACTCTGTACCCTGCTACTAGTATAATATATTTGGGGCTATGGACTGTCAGTAATCTGGTAACTCTGACTGTACCCTGCTACTAGTATAATATATTTGGGGCTATGGACTGTCAGTAATCTGGTAACTCTGACGGTACCCTGCTACTAGTATAATATATTTGGGGCTATGGACTGTCAGTAATCTGGTAACTCTGACTGTACCCTGCTACTAGTATAATATATTTGGGGCTATGGACTGTCAGTAATCTGGTAACTCTGACGGTACCCTGCTACTAGTATAATATATTTGGGGCTATGGACTGTCAGTAATCTGGTAACTCTGACTGTACCCTGCTACTAGTATAATATATTTGGGGCTATGGACTGTCAGTAATCTGGTAACTCTGACTGTACCCTGCTACCGTTGTAAGATTATGATGTATTTATACTGTCGTTGAAGTAACTTATAATAGGGTAGATTATTTCTCTTAACTTGTGTTTTTCTCGTCTAATATCTATGACGTAAAGATTGCTAGAGTTACAGTTATATATATATATTATTTTACATCTTTCTCCATTCTCAGTTCCACCAACATAGTATCTTTTACTTTTACATAGTTCTAATATCAACCCGAACTTGTGAATCTGTACAGTATTTGGATGTAAAACTATGTTTTATTTCTGTGGATACTATAGTTTTCTCGTGGAAATTTACAGTGCTGGATGGTATATAACAGTCATTTGGTTTCAAAACTTCTGTTTTTGATGATGTTCTGTTGAATTTCATGGCGTTGTTTTTAAGCTGGATAGATAATCAGATGTAAAACTGTGAAATGGTATTTTGTTGATGAAGGGTGTTCATGTTTTTGTTGTGTTAATATATTTCAGTTCATTGATTTTAAACTGTTTATTTCAAATTTGTGTGAAGTTCTCTCCAATAGCTGGTTGCTGGATTATGTTTAATTTTTGGTTTTGAAACTTAAAACTGCTGAATACCTTTTTGAGAAAATTGACATTTTGCGGTACCTTCTTCAAAAGCGAGCAGATTATTCTTGTGAAATTCTGTAAATTTTGATTATAATTTTTGATGAAAACGTCTTAAATTCTAAACCATTAGCTTGATTACTAATTCTTTATTAACAGGAAAACTGATTAAAAATTAGAATTTTAAAACTTGGCCAATAAGAGCTTATATTTATCAGTAGATAAACCTGCTACCATAAATAACATAACAGAATCCTTATAGAATCTGATATACACAACAAAAAAAAAACAAAGTAATTATCCATAAAAATGCAATTGATGATTGAAAAACGCTTTATGAATTGATTAAGTGTTTTTCAATAATTACTTAGTTTTGTGAGTTTTCCAGATTTTAAGGGATTCTGTTACTTTATAACACCAGGTAAGTTCAAATTCACTGATGAATATATACTCATATTGACCATTCTTGGAATTAAATTTATTCCCATTCTAAGGGAATTTTAAATTTTATATATTTAAGGTTAGAAATATTTCAGATTATGCTATATTATGCAATATATGCTATATTATGCTATATAGGCTAAGATTATGCTATATAGGCCTATAGGTTAGAAATGTAAGATATAAATTATTACAGACTTGTCACTTTAAAATAATATTCCTGAGTGTGAATAAACTTTATATTTATAATTATCTATAAAACATATATTTCACACTCCACTCCAGATAGCACATAGAAATATATTTCAAATTGAACCTTTTTATCTACTAAATATATGTGGGAAGTATTTTAACATAAATTGATGAAGGTCAAGGTTACTGCCTGGTAACTAGAAGTTGAAATTCTACCAGTGAAACCAGTACTAAAAGTTTAAACAACTCACATTTGGCATGTTTTAGACTTATTTGGTTAAGAAGATTTTAAAACAGTGGTTAACAATTTAATAAGTGCATGTGTTTTAACTGCGAATTCTGGAGACTGTGCAACAAGTTGTGTGACTTTAACATGTTAATGACTGCACATGTGACTTCTGGAAACTGTGCCTAAACTGGACATATTCCTTCTGTGATTATGTTGGAGTGTTTTTGGTGAATAATTGTTGTAAGATAATTTTCATCTCGAAGTTTGTGACCATCAACGGTAAAGAGATTGTTTGATAGGCGTTATTTTGTTGTCTGAAATGTTTAGCATTCTATATGTCTGGTTTGTGGAAGTGAAATAGTTTATTGAAAACAGATTCTGGGTGTCAGTTTTCTAAGTTATAAATAATCAATTAAGATAAATATTTTCTGGTATTTATTGCTGATTGGTAGAACTTTATGAGTACCGAGAAATAATAATAATAATAATAATAATAATTCACTTGTTTTGCCTCAAATTATTTCTCAGTTTCTACGGCGCCTTCGATCAATATATTTCTGTAAAAGAAGTATTAGTGCACTATTAAACAAAACAGTTTTAAAGTTTTTCCTGAAAGTGTTAATAGATTTTGAAAATTGCAGTTTGGACGGTAAATTGTTCTATAAGACAGGTGCTAAGTATGAGACACCTCGCTTGGTGATGTCACGGTTATACAGGGGAGAATAGTAGGTACCTTTATATCAAGGTAGAATATGATATAATAACACTATGTAGATTGAAAAGTTCAATGCTTTATTTAATAAAAGATTAGCAAGAAATCATACAGTTCAAGTTAGAGAAGGACTTGTGTTTGATACAGGGTTTGCTCTATAAAGATCCATCCACAGTGTTCCCTAACTTCAGGGTCCAGGGTTCAATCCTGGCAAAGGTCAAATGAATTTTGGATTTTTCAAAACATTGAAAAAAAGTAGGCTTATGCTGATGTTTTTCCCTTATTAAACCCTGCATGACATTTATTAGCCAATAAAGTGTAGGGAAGTAGGATGTAAAACTTTACTAGATTTTAAGGTGGCTGTAAATGTTTTCAAGAGTAATGTACAAGAATTTTGTAGTATTGTGTTGCTGGTAAAACGTTGTCTTGGTTATTCAATTTAAATTAAGTGTTACAAATATCAAAATTTACTATTATTAGCTGTATGGTCTATTGGCAAGTTTCAGAGGTGGGTTGGAAATTATGGAGGTGTAAGCAATTTGGAAGAGGGTAGTAAGAAGTTGTAGAAGGGGTAAGAAGTTGTAGAAGGGTGGGTAAGAAGTTGTAGAAGGGTGGGTAAGAAGTAGAGGGGGCAGCATGCCCTGCCCTGTATATTGGGTGTCAGTCAAGATGAAGTAACAGACCAACATAGGTAAAATATTTCCCCAGTATTAAAATACGTACACTAATATCATACTAAATGTGTTTACCACATGGTGACTGCTAGAGTAATATAAGTTACAATCAAACTGTAGAAAGAGTTGAGTAATTTGGTATGAGGTAGAGTTGAGTTTGACAGGCTAGATATCTTTTGGAAATAGTTCTGTGCTGAAATTAGGTGGAATTAGTTGAAAGATGATTATAAACATAATTTCAAAAACACTTGCAGGGTAAAAGACTTTGCTGTGTTTGGAGTTTATGGACACAGAAGCACTGGCCAAGATGTTATTATATTGCTAACACATGATATGTTAATTTTCAAGTGATCATTTCTTGTAGTCTAGGTTACTTCAGTAGTAATGCTTATCTCGTATAGAGGCACTGGCCAAGGTTATGACAAGAAATGTAATAACATGAAATGAGTGGAGTTCTACGTCCTACTTTTCTGCACCTAATGGGCTAATGAAGACAATGCAATGCAGTGTGCAATGAGGGAATTTTTACAGAAAATTCAAATTGCTTCCAGTATGTATCACTGGGTTTGATGTTATTACTGAAATAATTTGAAACTTGGGTTATCTTGATGTAAACCTGGGAATAGTGTATAATAACTCTAAATCACCTCCAACTCCTAGAATTGACATACGTGAAATTAGACGGCAACATTGAGATAAATTGGAAAGAATTTGAGTAGGTGATGAACATGAATTATAAAATTTAATTATTTTTAACTTTCTAAGTGGGCAGGAAGAAATAATTCTCAATGTTTTAGGACGACTTTTCATTATTATTTTCACAGAGAGGATAGATTGTAGCTCGTTAGATTAGACTGTTGAAGTCTTGATATCATTAATGGATGTTCCATAGGGCCAAAACTCAGTTTACTAGTTGTACAGTTGCATGTGCATCATCGGTAGTCTTGTACATCGGGAGCTGTCAATAATGTGTGACTTTGTGATCGAGACTAAAGTTGTTCAGAAATCAGATAAACTCAGTAGAAACACTGCGAGTTCAGCCATAAAGCTGGTTTTTAAAGCTAGCTTCACTTCACAATTCCCAGTGGAGACCCGGTTAATTTCTTGGTATCATTGAATAGTTGTAAGCTGGGGGTAATCTTAGTGTAAGAAGTCCAAATATGGTATGATACGATATGATACAATCATTTATATCTCTGATATATATAAAACACCCTAATTGGCCTTCTACTTTATAAAACAATTTACAACTATAAATCGGGGAACTAAAGGTTTTGAAAAGATAAACTGAGTGAAAAAGGGATTAAAAGATATTTTTGCCTTGTGTATTTAAAAGTGCTTCATGAAAAAATTTCCCTTAAAAATCTGAATATTTTCTTGGTTTATCATTTTAAAAGTTGTCAGATGGGGGTTTTTAATTAGTTAATTAGTTCGTTAGTATGGTATCCTTTAATTTAATGATACAATTTAAATTTAAATATATTGATTTTAAAAATAAAAAAAACCCCTTAATTGGGTGTTAATTACTGGTATAAAACCAAATTTACAAAAAAATAAATGAGGTTTTATAACATTTCTATATGATATTATTCTACTACAAGTTTAATTGTATACGGTAAATAGCTTATTTAGTTTTTCAAATATTTTGTGGTCCCACACAAAATGTAAAGTTGAAAAAAGAAAAACTTTTGCATTTGTGAGGAGATTGTGTGAGGCGAGTTGTGTGAGGGGTTTTAAAATTTTTAAGGGTTGAGCAAATTCGCCAAAGGGTTATTTCAAAACAAATGCTGGTTTAGACCGTCTGAAAGGTTAGTTTTACCCTAGGTCTTGTAGAAAGTTGAGGGTGAGGGGTGTTGTGGTGAGGAGAGTTGTGGTGAGGAGAGTGTGGTGGGGTGATTGGGGGGTTGTGGTGAGGGGGGTTGGTGAGGAGAGTTTTGTGAGGAGGGTTGGGGTTTGTGGTGAGGGTTAGTGGTGAGGAGAGATTGGTGAGGAGGGTTGTGTGAGGAGGGTGTTTATGGTGAGGAGAGTTGTGGTGAGGGGGGGTGTGGTGAGGAGAGTTTTGGTGAGGAATGTTGTGGTTGTGGTGAGGAGAGTTGTGGTGAGGAGAGTTGTGGTGAGGAGAGTTGTGGTGAGGAGGGTTGTGGTGAGGAGAGTTGTGGTGAGGAGAGTTGTGGTGAGGAGAGATTAGGTGAGGAGGGTTGTGGTGAGGAGGGTTGTGATGAGGAGGGTTGCAGTCAGGAAGGTTGTGTCTGGAGAGTTGTAGTGAAGAGAGTTGTGGTATGGTGAGGAAGGAGAAGTTGTAGTGAGGGGTGTTGTGGTGACGAGGGTATGAGAAAACAGAGAACCAAACGCTGAATATCCATCTATTGCTTCATCCGATTGTGGTTGAGATTGCAGAATTAATGACTCTCTTTAAATATTGTTTAATTGTCCAACAAACCCTATCAAATATTGTTATAAAGTGTTTCCTGATTTGAAATGATAAACAGATTTGTGAGTTTATTATTGATATTTATAGTGTAAAAACTGGCATTCTATCAAAGTATCAAAATTAATCCAAGATAATTTACATAATCTGGATGGTTTCTGAACACGTAGATTGTACGAGGCCTGTTTTATTCTAGTTTTTATATTATATCTGGATTATCTATACAAGTTAACTGTTATATTGACGTGTGCTAGCATCATCTAGAGAGATATTGTGTTCAGTTTCTACCTTACGTTCCCAGATAAACATCTAACTGTGAAGACTGAAGTGAGGAAAATCTATTTGACTATAAAATATTGAAAAGCTTTTAGAGCTGGTTGTAAAATTAGTTCAGTTTTAAAGAGACGTTACAGGCCATTCCTAAATTAAAAATATAGATCTTGTTACACTTCTCCTGTCTTCATTTGATTTACTGGAGACAGGAGATGAAATGAATGGAGTTTTACATCCTACTCTTCTGTACCTTATGGGTTAATGAAGACTGGACTGAAAACAGGAGATTGTCTGTTATATTGAATACAAGTTCTAATGGTGATTGTCAGTCTCAGTTTAGGGCAGATCATTGTTACAGCAGTTCACTTTGTATTTAATATTTTTAATGTCAGTATTTAATACTGAAGTAATAATACAGGTAGCTGAATATATCAAACAACACATGGGATATATTATGGGATAGATACGCACTTCTTCAATAACAAGGTATATATCGTTTCAACACAATTTACACATGTTGTCAACTGTTGAAAGGAAGAAGAGGGTTGTCTGGTTGATGACAAGTGCCCCTTCACCTCCAGCAGATTCTGATATCACAAATTAGTTAGTTGGTGGTTGTATTGGTGATTCTGTGCTGTTGGTTTAGTAGCTGATATTTTTGACATCTGGTTGGGTCAATGACGGTGAGACTCTGCCCCCCAGGATGAAGAAGAAAGGTGAAAACATGAGAATATATAGCAAGGAGAGTAGTTAGTAGGTGATTGACAGGGACCAGAACAACAAGGGAGATAATTGATTAACATTAATTGTAAAACTTCGTTTATTTGATTTTTATATATCTTGTTAGTAAAGAAGTGTGTTATACCATAATTTATTCTCTTGTTTTATCTGTTTTAAGTGTGATCTCTGCTTCTTGATGTTGTTTAAATTTGAAAGAGAAAGATGTGTTATATAGATATTATCAGATCATATCCTTTAAAACCTACACCATAACACCAACTATGGTTAAAGTAAGTGTGGTTTTATAGTGTGTTTTTTTACTGTATAGCAATATAAACAGGAAGTATAATAATAATGTAGAATATAAATGAAGAGGTGTTAGGTTGTTTATAAATTTTGATTGGTTTGTAAAATGAAGATGGTAGAATATATAAAGTTAAAGATAACACAGTGTCTAGAGTGGTAACAGACTAGCAGTGTTGCTTTTAAAATGTGAAGTTGGCAGCTTTCAACAGGAGCTCATTCTTTATTCCTTATGTGAAAAGTTTATTAGTTGTCACCTGTGTTTCGTCTATATGTTTTTTGAATTTTGAGTTTTGTTTTGCGGACTGGATTGTTTGTATTTGGTTAATTATTAGACTTAACCAACTCTAACCTGTTACTATCAACTGACCTGGTGTTTTAAATATATCATATTAGCAGTTTTCACTTGGAAAGATTGAATGGATTAGACAGTCTATATAGTTTTTGACTATTATATTTGTTTTAACTGGAGATGTAAAGTTTTCCCTTACGAATCCTGGTTGACTTGACTTAAACCAACCAGTACTAATCTGGAAACTTATTCTCAAAAACTTTAACTTTAAAAATAATTTTAATATTCCAGACATCTGATTTAGTTTTGTTATCCAATTTGATGAATATTTCTTTAAATCTGTATTTTAAGAATGTGGGCCCTGGATTTATTAAAAATAATTAGTGATTAAAGATTTTATTTGTATTCAAACTAAACTGAAGGAAATAATTTTATAGCTGAGTCTATTTTCATCATATTGAGTCAGTGATTTGACGTATCATGGTGTTTGGAGCTGAATTAGACTATGAATTGTATGGAATAAGAAAAAAAGATGCTATTTCTGTCAGAGTTGGAATAGAAATGTAGAAACTTGGAGATAATTGTTTCACCGACATTCAACATCACAGACACTACCATCAGATAGTTGTCATAGTTTACATTCAATTAAAGAGATTGTAAAGAGGTTTTTTTAAAATGTTGTATGTGTATCAGTGCTACTGATAGCATCAATGTGCACCATTCCAATCAGAAGTCTGTGGTTCCTGTAATTCCACTAAAACTAAGTGCTTTATAATGGCAAAATGCTTGTGTCATATAAAGCCCTTCACAGATATAGTGGAATTGCAGGAACCACAAAAGACAGACAATAAACTGGAATGGTGGATACACAGAAAACCTTTTCACAATATCTTTCCCTTTAAAACAAGATTATGTTTTTACAGTGTGAAGATGTGATTAAGATTAACTTGTTGACAATCGAAGTGAAGAAGTAGATCTATATTAGTGATTATAGAATGACATCGATATTAATAATCATTTATAGACATCAATTATTATAGATATAGACCTCTATTTATTCTTTAACAAACGTTTCATTACACAACGTAACGTTTCATTACACATACTGGTAACTTTTCATTACACTCAGGAACTTTCTCTAGTGATGATACATCATGTTGTGTCTTAATGTGCAGTGATAATCTAAATAATTAATATAAACAATATTTTTGTAAGGATTAAAATGAGATATAATAGGTTTATACAAGTTGGTGTAATACTCTAGTGATTTGACTCAACGTGGAATTAGAACTTCGTGATTATAGTGAATATAGATATAAATAGTAACAATGTTTGACAGTCGGAACGTTAAGAGGCGGAGTTCTCAAGGAGCCGAGAAAACCTCGGAAGCTAAAATGATGGCGGCGTTTAATCGGAGTAAATCGTTGACCGGTCTAGAGCCTCTATTTGAATATCCACCTATAGTGATTTCACCAGAACCAAAAGGTAAGAATATGATCACAGCCCTCATTTTTCCCTAAATAATTCTCATAAAACACCTTTTGAGAATATTCGCCAAGTTCCACAAAATTGTCAAAACACAAAATTAACACAATTCATAAAGTCCCTAATAACAAGCATCCTAAACTATCGCATTCTTTTTACATCATAGAAATAACAGACCTGAACCTAATTAGAGTCCATTAAATTACAACACCAGACTAAATCAGTTGAATGATGTAAAGGGTCATGATATTTTCCCATCTGAAACTATTGCATTGTTCTTACATCATAGAAATAACAGACCTGAACCTAATTAGAGTCCATTAAATTACAACACCAGACTAAATCAGTTGATATGAAAGGTCTGTATTTTCCCCGAAACACATGTTTTACCATGTGTGATTTAGAGTCATTAAAATTTTAACAAGGTATTATTGGCATGGAAAACTGGCCTGATATTTACCAGTTTTACTGGTTACATCTAGTAGTATATTGAGGTACTGTGATATTGGGTATGTGATATCTGGTACCTGTAGAGTATAGAAGATTCAATGAGGACTTCTACTCCATACCTGTAAACATCTACCATACAGAACCAGGTGTCAGTCTATTTATAGTAACTCTAGATAGTTTACCTGATTTCATGATGGTGGGAACTAATTACAGGTTGTTACAGGTTAAATACCATTTATACCTCAATTATTGAAAACATGTTACTCTAACCATCTATTGATAGAGTTTGTTGGCCAATTTCTGTACCTTATTTTCATTGGTCAGGATGAAAAGCGATATGAATATATAATAAACAGTATAGGGTGTTACCCTTCTTCGTTAGCCCATAATATGCAGAAGAGTAGGATATAAAACTCCTTATTCTTGAAAACTTAACTTAAGATGATTTTAGTGTTCTAGTCATCTGGGACCTTATTCTTGAAAACTTAACTTAAGATGATTTTAGTGTTCCAGTCATCTGGGACCTTATTCTCTGAAAACTTAACTTAAGATGATTTTAGTGTTCCAGTCATCTGGGACCTTATTCTTGAAAACTTAACTTAAGATGATTTTAGTGTTCCAGTCATCTGGGACCTTATTCTTAAAACTTAACTTAAGATGATTTTAGTGTTCCAGTCATCTGGGACCTTATTCTTGAAAACTTAACTTAAGATGATTTTAGTGTTCCAGTCATCTGGGACCTTATTCTTAAAACTTAACTTAAGATGATTTTAGTGTTCCAGTCATCTGGGACCTTATTCTTGAAAACTTAACTTGTGTTCCAGTCATCTGGGACCTTATTCTCTAAAACTTAACTTAAGATGATTTTAGTGTTCCAGTCATCTGGGACCTTATTCTTGAAAACTTAACTTAAGATGATTTTAGTGTTCCAGTCATCTGGGACCTTATTCTCTAAAACTTAACTTAAGATGATTTTAGTGTTCCAGTCATCTGGGACCTTATTCTTGAAAACTTAACTTAAGATGATTTTAGTGTTCCAGTCATCTGGGACCTTATTCTTGAAAACTTAACTTAAGATGATTTTAGTGTTCTCAGTCATCTGGGACCTTATTCTTAAAACTTAACTTAAGATGATTTTAGTGTTCCAGTCATCTGGGACCTTATTCTTAAAACTTAACTTAAGATGATTTTAGTGTTCCAGTCATCTGGGACCTTATTCTTGAAAACTTAACTTAAGATGATTTTAGTGTTCCAGTCATCTGGGACCTTATTCTTGAAAACTTAACTTAAGATGATTTTAGTGTTCCAGTCATCTGGGACCTTATTCTTAAAACTTAACTTAAGATGATTTTAGTGTTCTAGTCATCTGGGACCTTATTCTTGAAAACTTAAACTTAAGATGATTTTAGTGTTCCAGTCATCTGGGACCTTATTCTTGAAAACTTAACTTGTGTTCCAGTCATCTGGGACCTTATTCTCTAAAACTTAACTTAAGATGATTTTAGTGTTCCAGTCATCTGGGACCTTATTCTTAAAACTTAACTTAAGATGATTTTAGTGTTCCAGTCATCTGGGACCTTATTCTTGAAAACTTAACTTAAGATGATTTTAGTGTTCCAGTCATCTGGGACCTTATTCTTGAAAACTTAACTTAAGATGATTTTAGTGTTCCAGTCATCTGGGACCTTATTCTTGAAAACTTAACTTAAGATGATTTTAGTGTTCCAGTCATCTGGGACCTTATTCTTGAAAACTTAACTTAAGATGATTTTAGTGTTCCAGTCATCCAATTAGATTACTGCATGGATAATCCTAGTCTGGGCACTGTACCCCCTCTAGTCCTACCTATATATCTCCTAACTATATCTATGTATAATTGATATACTTCCCCTTGTTAAAAGTTGCTACCTATGTTTGCCGATATGTTGTTTTGGATTTCATGTTCTCTCTTGCCCACCTTGTTGTTCAGTTAGTTCAATATTAATATTTTCAAATCAACAGCTAGTTCAACTTGACTACTGTGAATATAAGTTGTGTATCTTACACCAACCTGTATTTAGCTCCAATAAACTACAGGTTCTAGGTGTTCCAGTGATTACCAAATAGATTAATATACCAGATATTTTACCTGTTTCTCTACCTGCTTTAGATCATTCACCTCTCTTTAATATTTCTCTCATCAGCTTCTCATTAATATGATTGTTAATTAGGATTTGTTAATTACTTTACAATTAAAACATGGTAAGTTCACATCCTTTACTTTGAATATTTTCTCTTGATGTTCTTTTGGCATCACTTGTATTTTTATTTCAATCAAGAATAGAACAACTGAAAAGTTTAACAATAAACCAAGGCCCCATGTGATGCAGGCTGTGCGAGTGCAAGATCCCTCAACTGTTTGAAATCGCACAAGCAGCTAAGGCCACTGTCTTCGCAAAATTCCCTTTGTTGCACACTGCATGGCATTGCCCATCTTCATCAGCCCATTATTTACTGAAGAGTGGGAAGTGGTAGCCACAGTGGTTTAGCGAGTTAGACACATCTTTTGTTTAACATGGAAAAAGTTTATATTCGATCTGATGGACAATAAACTGAGGCCCAGTGTGCTACAGACTCTGTACATTAAAGATCCCTCGACAGTTGGAAATGGCCAAAATAATAGGCTTATGGCAAAATTTCCCTCATTGCACCCTGCATGGCATTGCCCATCTTCAATAACCCATAGGGTGCAAAACAGTAGGACTTCATCTACCGGTATTTCATTTTTTTCTTAACTCTAAAACTTGACATGCAGATATGGCATTTACTAGGTCAAGTTGGTAAATAACTAGGTCAAAGTAATAGAATGACTATTGGTATTGACTAATGATAAGATGGGAGATAACTCTAATATGATTACTGTCTGAAAACAAGAAAATCTCTTTATTTTGTACTTTAGTAAAACAGAGCTGAAAACTCTACATATTTAGACGTATAAACAGTTTGGGTTTTTTATTTTTTCAGTAAATAAAACAATTCCTTTAGAATAAAAACTACCGGTATATTATATATATTTATTACTGAACTCACTTACTATAGGATTATAGGATTGAACGGTTTTTATTCAGTTTTAACATATTACACATCAACAACTTAAAAACATCCTTCAATCATTGCTGGAGATCCACAGTGGCTCAGTGAGTTAATGATGTACAACCCTTAGTAGTTATAAAATTATGTATAGGCTTACATCAAAATAATTATTTGGGTGATAAATAAAATCTTAAACTCATCTGTCATAAAATTATTAAAAAAAAAAAATAGTCGATAAAATTGAAAAAAAAAAATACCTTAGCGGAACCTTGCAGTTTCCAATTGTGATATTTTTGAATCATAAGAGATATCAGTTACTGTATTCTCTATGTATTATATATATATATATATCTAGTAAATAATGACTAATGTTGGTGGTTGAAAAAACAAACTATAACAACATTGTACATGACAAACACAAGGCCACTATAAAACAATTTGTATTTACATTATTTGCCACAAAGTTAAAAAAACACACAGCAAGTACATAAATTCCAATTTCTTTTAACAAAAACTGTGTTACTTAAATTATCAAAAAATCTCATTCATCTATATTTTTATCACTGTCTGTTAAATCAAATATTTTTACTAAATTTTGTACAATACAACATCACCAGGCCATAACTGAAATATTCATAAAAAATAAATAATGTCCTTATAACTTTATTTTTTATCTTTTCAGAGAAATCATCGGGCTCGAAAATGTTGAAGAAAGCGCGATCATTTCGAGATGATATTAAAACAAAAATAAAACGTCGACCTTCGACAGGAGCTGATAAAATGATCCCAGAGTCAGTCAAGGTTCAGACACCAAAACAGAAGCAGAAACAGTTCAACAGAAACAGTAGTGTTCCTGATGCAGCCAAGGATTTATTCGAGGGGCAAATGGACGTAAGTTTTTTCTTGATTTTATCACAAATATACCTACATCTTATATTTATTATTCTATCAATGAGAATTTCAGATAGAAATTATCAAATTGTCAAATACAAATCAAAATCATTGATAAATACAAATCAAAATCATTGATCAATACAAATCAAATCATTGATAAATACAAAAAATCAATTGATAAATACAAATCAAAATCATTGATCAATACAAATCAAAATCATTGATCAATACAAATCAAAATCATTGATAAATACAAAATCATTGATAAATACAAAATCATTGATAAATACAAATCAAAATCATTGATAAATACAAATCAAAATCATTGATAAATACAAATCAAAATCATTGATAAATACAAATCAAAATCATTGATAAATACAAATCAAAATCATTGATCAATCAAAAAATCAAACATCAAATTGATCAATACAAATCAAAATCATTGATAAATACAAATCAAATCATGATAAATACAAATAAAAATCATTGATAAATACAAATCAAAATCATTGATCAATACAAATCAAAATCATTGATAAATACAAATCAAAATCATTGATAAATACAAATCAAAATCATTGATCAATACAAATCAATATCATTGATAATACAAAATCATTGATAAATACAAAATCATTGATAAATACAAATCAAAATCATTGATAAATACAAATCAAAATCATTGATAAATACAAATCAAAATCATTGATAAATACAAATCAAAATCATTGATAAATACAAATCAAAATCATTGATAAATACAAATCAAAATAATTTAAAACAAATCAAAATCATTGATCAATACAAATCAAAATCATTGATAAATACAAATCAAAATAATTTAAAACAAATCAAAATCATTGATCAATACAAATCAAAATCATTGATAAATACAAATCAAAATCATTGATCAATACAAATCAAAATCATTGATAAATACAAATCAAAATCATTGATAAATACAAATCAAAATCATTGATCAATACAAATCAAAATCATTGATCAATACAAATCAAAATCATTGATAAATACAAATCAAAATCATTGATTTGATGAGATTAATGTTCCAGCAATCAATTTTATGACCAAAAAAGAAATAAGCAATATTTTTATGTGCATTTTGTTTAAAAATACACAAGAACATGTTCTAAGTAAATATCATTGAGTTTTGAAATGTCTGTTGTTGCCCCTGTTGATAATTCTGGGGCCCTGACTGGGTTCCTCTTGTCTAATGATATATAAAAACACCCCTGTAATAAATAAATTCATCTAATATTGAGAATTTATAGGGAAGAGTTGTATTATAGTTAAACTTGACCTTCCAGTATTAGATAAAACTATATTTTACAATAGACGTGATATTAAACAATAGTCATGTTATAATAAACAGGTTTTACTATTATTATACAATTAATATCATAATTATATATTAATTAGTACAGGTCGTTATCTTAATCTTAATTTATACTACACCAATTAACGAACTCGGACTAACTGACCCTTCCTATTGTTTCAGAATTTAAAAAAACTTAAAGTTATATTTTTTTTTATATTTTCTGTGCTGTTTCTGTTGTGTTTTAGAAATGAAAATTATTGACAAAATAGAAAACAGCTATTTAGAACTATTTTGAAATCTTAAGAACTTGTTCATAAAAAAGTTAGCCTTATTTTTCATTTAAATATAGTTCAATAGCCAACCTAGAGGGTGTACTGCATCAACTGTCCAATATAAAAATATAATTTTATAAATAACTCTACTTCGATGGCTGTAATTATATTGTGCTGATGTTATTTAGCCGAGCTAGAGGGTGTAAAACGACCTATAAAATATAAAAGATGTATGTTGATGTACAAGGGTGGGTGGAAGCTGGTAATACAAGTTTTTAACCTAAAATCTAGAAATAAAACACAAGTTTCAAGGAAAGAGAATGATTAACAGAAGGATGATATGAACATTCATCTTTACTGCCCTCTAGTGACTGTTACTATCGGGGTCAGGTCAGGTCAGGTCATCTGGCACCTATAATGTCAGATTCATTGACCAAGGGAAGCAACCTTTATGTCACACAATTTAGATTTGAAATGAAATAAATGCTACTCCTCACCTTATTGGTTAATGAAGACAGGCATGCCATGTAGTGTGCAATGAGGGAAATTTTGCCAGGACAGCAATATAAACCTACTCTTTTTGCGATTTCCAGCTGTCAAGGGATCTTTAACATACACAGCCTGTAGCTCAAGGAGCATTCGTTTATTGTTCCATCTGGACGACTAGACACTTTTTCCATGTCAGTCCCTCCAACCTACTTCGCTGGCAAGGGGAAACAGGGAAACAGCTAGTTTTAGAAAAGGAGTTGACTTTCTTATAAAGAAAAAAATAAATAATTTATTAGAGCTATCTCATAATGTAAATGTTTCCAATACACAATCAAAGGGAGGTCCCGATTTTAGAAAGTTTGCGATTGTATAATTAATATTTGAAATATTAAAACGGAATCGAAAAGAGTGAATGAGATGTTGAGATAACTGACCTATATCAGTCTGGGTCTATAGAATTTATATTTATAAACTTATAATTATATTGATAGACTTATTAATAGAAATCAGATGGGAATATAAAGATAGTAAATTATTATTGACTGGCCCATCAATTAGTATATTAGATCTTTATTCCTGAGTTCTCTAGAATATTGATATATAATACACCATCCTGGTATATCAGCTATTTTACTATAAACTCACCAGATATCAGCTGTACTTTTATAAGAATTATGATGTTTCTGAAAGAGAAGATGTCTAGGTCAAGATACACAGCTATATATTAAATAATTTAGTTTGTTTAAGATATGAAAGCAGTCAGGGCCAATATCAACTTTAGGTTTAGAAAGAAAAAATCAAGCCAAATTGATGATTCGTGTTTTAGTGGTGGTATTTTTTAAACATCTCCTACCCCCACCACTCTCCTTTTTTTCTCCCACTTTCCCCCTACCCCTTGTCCCTCCCCTCTCCCCCTCCCCTCCCCTACTGAAATAATGTATAGATAAGAGTGTGGTTCTTTTGATCCTTATTGTATGGGGCAGAAAATTTAAATCCATGAAAATGACTGTTTCGTACTCAGTCATGTGTGTTAATATTTAGAAATCAAATCATGAGTAGAAGTGTGATGATTGGTCAAGTTTTAAAGTCATGTAACATTAATAATTATTGCCTCAGCATCAAACATGGTGGAATTATGTGATATTTTCAGACATGTAAAGAGACAACAAGATCTAAGAATAAGAGTCAGTTTACCGTCAACCAACACCCCACCCCCTACCCCCTGGGATGTAAATACATGTAGACTAAATGTAATTACCATGGTGATAATTCTAAATGTTGTTATTAATATCGTATTAAAGCAAATGTCAAACTATAAAATATTTTTTAAACTCATCAAATTATTCTCTATTATACTCAGTTGATATTAAGTCTCTAGGGTGTTCACATGTATCATTTTGTTAGATTTTCTCAGCAAGGGTGTAATCGTAGAGTTTTTGTTATTATGAATGAAGCTGATATGGAATATAAAGAAAGATGTTGTAGAGCTGTTGGCATCATGGGATACTTTATAAGGAATTGAATATGAACACAGGGACGTCCTTCAAATTAACTGATTTTTTCTTGTCTGGGAGAGGATACAACCCCATGGTTTGAAAATGTTGAAAATCCTGTAAAGCGAATTGAAGTAGATCTATAAAAATCTAATTAATGATCATTTTAAATCAATATCAAAAGGTTTGGTGAAGGCCAAGCTGGTAGAGATGATCCATGTGAACCTAAGTTGTTATCCTTGTAAAATCAATACCAAGAGGTTTGACCAAGGACCAGCTGGTAGAAAGGATCCTTGTGAACCTAAGTTGTTATCCTTGTAAAATCAGTACCAAGAGGTTTGACCAAGGACCAGCTGGTAGAAAGGATCCTTGTGAACCAAAGTTGTTATCCTTGTAAAATCAATACCAAGAGGTTTGACCAAGGACCAGCTGGTAGAAAGGATCCTTGAGAACCTAAGTTGCTATCCTTGTAAAATCAATACCAAGAGGTTTGACCAAGGACCAGCTGGTAGAAAGGATCCATGTGAACCAAAGTTGTTATCCTTGTAAAATCAATACCAAGACAGTTGACCAAGGACAAGCTGGTAGAAAGGTAGTTAAATTTTTAAAAACTTTTTTTCTTTTGCTAATTTTAGACTAATGTATAAATGTAGAAAGGTTTTGGTCAGTTATCAGCTGGTTTGAATAACACTTGTAGAACCTTTAACTTTATAATCAACAGGATTCAGTGTTTAGATAAAACATGGTAGAAATAGACTGACAGTGTGATTATACTTCTTCTTATCTTCTATTTCAATTAAACAAATGTAAAATAGTTTTGGGAATTTTTTCGAATTTTTTACTCATTTGACGTTAACTCATTTCTTGCCTTTAACAAGTCTTCCAAATGTAATACTGGAGAGATAGCTTCAGAAATAAGGCCCTTCGTGATTAGTGACGTCTTCAAACAGTTAGTTTAAGTAGAATTACAGGAACCACAGACGTCTGATTGAAAATTAGAATGGTGTAAATTGATGCTATCAGAAAAATCAATACCAAGAGGTTTGACCAAGAACCAGCTTGTAGAAAGGATCCTTGTGAACCTAAGTTGTTATCCTTGTAAAATCAATACCAAGAGGTTTGACCAAGGACCAGCTGGTAGAAAGGATCCTTGTGAACCTAAGTTGTTATCCTTGTAAAATCAATACCAAGAGGTTTGACCAAGTACCAGCTGGTAGAAAGGATCCTTGAGAACCTAAGTTGCTATCCTTGTAAAATCAATACCAAGAGGGTTGACCAAGGACTAGCTGGTAGAAAGGATCCATGTGAACCTAAGTTGTTATCCTTGTAAAATCAATACCAAGAGGGTTGACCAAGGACTAGCTGGTAGAAAGGATCCTAAGTTATTAACTTTTTAAAATATTTTTCTTTTTTTCTTTCTTTTGGAACTAATTTGAGACATAAAATGTACTTGGAAATGTAGAAAGTGTTATTTTGGTCAGTTTATCAGGCTAGTGTTATAACTAACACTTAGATATGAACACTGTAAACTTTATAATCAACAGGATTCAGTGTTTAGATAAAACATGGTAGAAATAGACTGACAGTGTGATTATACTTCTTCTTATCTTCTATTTCAATTAAACAAATGTAAAATAGTTTTGGGAATTTTTTCGAATTTTTTACTCATTTGACGTTAACTCATTTCTTGCCTTTAACAAGTCTTCCAAATGTAATACTGGAGAGATAGCTTCAGAAATAAGGCCCTTCGTGATTAGTGACGTCTTCAAACAGTTAGTTTAAGTAGAATTACAGGAACCACAGACGTCTGATTGAAAATTAGAATGGTGTAAATTGATGCTATCATGTAAAATCAAAAAAGTTTTGAAACAGAACCAGCTTTTTGTAGAAAGGATCTTGTGAACCTAAAAATTGTTTTGTAAAATCAGAACCAAAATTTGAAAATAGACAGTGTAAAAGGATCTTGTGAACCAAACATTTATTTTGTAAATTCAATACAACAGATTGAAAATTAGATGGTGAAAGGATCTTGTGTACCTGATTACTACCCTTGTTTTAAAATACAATACAAATGATTGAAAATTAGAAGTGTAAAATGATACTATGTTTAACCAAACTTGTTTTAGTAAATTCAAACCAAGACAGATTGAAATTAGAAGTGTAAAAGGATCTAGTTTGAACTCTAAAACACTTGTTTTAGTATTCAGGAACCACAGACATCTATAAAAATTAGAAGATGTAAATGTGTTATCAGTATCACGATATATAAAACACTTAGTTATGAATACAAAACAAGACATCTTGATAAAAATTAGAATGATGAAATTGTGTTATAGTGTCTCTTATAATAAACATTAAAATAGTTTGGAATTAGAATACTCAGAATCTATTAAAATTAGAATATGAAAGATGTTATAGGCCTTCTGATATATCAAACATTAGTTTAGTAGATTACAGGAACCCAGCTTGATTAAAATTAGAATGTGAAATTATCTATAGTTCCCTGAATACATACAAGATTAGTTAAAATCAGTAATAAGATGTTATCATATTGAAAATATACAAGGTTTTACATAGATGATACTGTAAAGATCTGATAGAACACTAAATTGTTTCCTTGTAGAATATCATACAGCATCGTATTGAAATTGTATCCAGTGTAGAAAGAGATCTGTGTCTTGATACCATAAGTTTAAGTCTTGGTAAAATCAATACTTCAGACTTGTTTACAAGGTACAGCGTGTAGAATTTGACTATCTATGTCGCCTAAACCAATACACTTGCTATCTAGTAAAATACAAACTTCAGATGTTGACCAAATGGAGAATGCTGTAAAATGATCATAAGTTTAAACTTTTTAAAATATTTTCTTTTTTCTTAACGGGGGGAATTATTTTAGGAACTTAGATATACACCCCGACTTTAAAAATTCAGTGTTTGATAAAAATGTAAATTGACAATTTTTTCTTTAGTTTCTAAACAAATGTAAATTTTCGATTTACTTACTCACGTTCAGTTTCTGATACGGGACAGAAATAACTAAACACTTAGTTTAAGTAGAATTACAGGAACCACAGACGTCTGATTGAAAATTAGAATGGTGTAAATTGATGCTATCAGTGTCCCTGATATACATACAAACACTTAGTTTTAGTAGAATTACAGGAACTACAGACATCTGATTGAAAATTAGAATGATGTAAATTGATGCTATCAGTGTCCCTGATATACATACAAACACTTAGTTTTAGTAGAATTACAGGAACTACAGACATCTGATTGAAAATTAGAATGATGTAAATTGATGATACTAGTGTCTGATACACATACAAACACTTAGTTTTAGTAGAATTACAGAAACCACAGACATCTGATTAAAAATTAGAATGATGTAAATTGATGTTATCAGTATCCCTGATATACATACAAACACTTAGTTTTAGTAGAATTACAGAAACCACAGACATCTGATTAAAAATTAGAATGATGTAAATTGATGTTATCAGTGTCACTGATATACATACAAACACTTAGTTTTAGTAGAATTACAGGAACTACAGACATCATATTGAAAATTAGAATGATGTAAATTGATGTTATCAGTGTCACTGATATACATACAAACATTTAGTTTTAGTAGAATTACAGAAAACACAGACATCTGATTAAAAATTAGAATGATGTAAATTGATGTTATCAGTGTCTCTCTGATATACATAAAGAATGTAGAAAACCTCTTTACAATCTCCTTAAAAGATATTTAAAATGAATGAGTTTAGTGTTATGAATATATTGACAATGATATGAAGTGTTTTCTATAGATTGATTATTAAAGATTGATAGAACACTAGATATTGTTTCTACTTGTCTGGAATATTGACTCTCTATCCTGATATATTGTTTCCTGTCTCCAGAAAAACTCTGTGTCTTGGTCACCATTGTCTTAATGTCGATCGGAAAATATACTTCGTACTTCTTGTTAAAGGTACAGCGTTGATTTGAATTTTGAATATTTATAGTCGTCTAAACCAATACAACTGCACAAAAATCACAAAATCTTCAATTTACTTCAAACTGGGAATTTCTGTTTTATAATGCCACAAATTTAAACTATTTATTTATCTAAATTTATCTAAGGAATTATTTTTTCAACTTTAGATATATTTTCATCCCCATGGCCTTTATGTAGTTTTGTTTGCCATAAAAATGTAATTTGAACAATTTTCAGTTTAGTTTCTAGGACCAGAATAGAAATAAGGCGAGAAAACCCATTATCTCAGATCTGTTCTAGAGACAGAAATATACTAACATTGTCAATAATAACAATTACAGACCAGGAAACATTCTGATCGAAGGAAGAAAATACGGGAAACGTTTTAAAACTGTCATTGTTAGAATTCCAACAAGAAATCTTCAATAATGGCTGCATTAAGATCAGAGACAGGTTTCTGTCATTCTATGATCTAAATTAACTTGTTATACTGATAGAATAGAAAACAGTATAATGGTGAAATATGAAACACCTACATTTCTTCATTGGTTACTTATTGTCATTGGTTACTTATTGTCATTGGTTACTGGTTACTCGTGAACTTTTATAATAATCAGCCTGGTTGGAGGGACTGTCATGGAAAAGCGTCTAGTCGTTCGGATGGGACAATAAACTCAGGCCCTGTGTACTACAGGCTGTGTACGTTAAAGATTTCTCGACAGTTGGAAATCAAAAAAAGATTAAGCTTATGATGCTGTCTTGGTAAAATTGCCCTTATTCCACACTGCATGGCTTGTCTTTATTAGTCCATATGGTGAAGAACTTTAGGACTTAAAACTCCATTCGTTTCATTTCATTAAGACTACATGGCTTTGTCCATCATCATTAGCAATAAGGTGTATAGGAATAAGACTTGAAATTCCATTTTCATCACCCTCCTTTATTCTGTCATTTTGGGAGCTGTTGTGGCTTATTTCATTTAGTTTTTTTCTCTGGATATACAAACATTTATTGTCATTAGTTCCTCATTGTCATTGGTTACTGCCATATTGTGGTTATTTTTAGTGATTGTCATATCTAGCTGATAGAGAGGAAGGTGGGTTGAACAGACAGGGTTTAATATAGCTTTATCAACTTCCAGCTGTCACCTCTACTTCAATTAGATTAGTTTATTAGCTTCTAGATTTTATTCTGGGGTATAAATAGATTAAAATAGATTCTGTTCACCACTCAAACATAATAATGTTTTCAGTCTACAAGTCTGTACGTGGAAGCAGGCATTTTATTTGATACAATTTTAATGATGAAGTTTGTAATAACTTGACATTGTGAAGATGTATAAGATGAAGTTTGTAATAACTTGACATTGTAAAGATGTATAAGATGAAGTTTGTAATAGCTTGACACTGTGGAGATGTTTAAGATATAGTTTGTAATAGCTTGACATTGTGAAGATGTATAAGATGAAGTTTGTAATAGCTTGACATTGTGAAGATATATAAGATGAAGTTTGTAATAGCTTGACATTGTGAAGATGTATAAGATGAAGTTTGTAATAGCTTGACATTGTGAAGATGTATAAGATGAAGTTTGTAATAGCTTGACATTGTGAAGATGTATAAGATGAAGTTTGTAATAGCTTGACATTGTGAAGATGTATAAGATGAAGTTTGTAATAGCTTGACATTGTGAAGATGTATAAGATGAAGTTTGTAATAACTTGACATTGTGAAGATGTATAAGATGAAGTTTGTACATAGCTTGACATTGTGAAGATGTATAAGATGAAGTTTGTAATAGCTTGACATTGTGAAGATGTATAAGATGAAGTTTGTAATAGCTTGACATTGTGAAGATGTATAAGATGAAGTTTGTAATACTTGACATTGTGAAGATGTATAAGATGAAGTTTGTAATAGCTTGACATTGTGAAGATGTATAAGATGAAGTTTGTAATAACTTGACATTGTGAAGATGTATAAGATGAAGTTTGTAATAGCTTGACATTGTGAAGATATATAAGATGAAGTTTGTAATAGCTTGACATTGTGAAGATGTATAAGATGAAGTTTGTAATAGCTTGACATTGTGAAGATGTATAAGATGAAGTTTGTAATAGCTTGACATTGTGAAGATGTATAAGATGAAGTTTGTAATAGCTTGACATTGTGAAGATATATAAGATGAAGTTTGTAATAGCTTGGCATTGTGAAGATGTATAAGATGAAGTTTGTAATAGCTTGACATTGTGAAGATATATAAGATGAAGTTTGTAATAGCTTGACATTGTGAAGATATATAAGATGAAGTTTATAATAGCTTGACATTGTGATGATGTATAAGATGAAGTTTATAATAACTTGACATTGTAAAGATGTATAAGGTGAAGATTGTAATAACTTGACATTGTGAAGATGTATAAGATGAAGTTTATAATAGCTTGACATTGTGAAGATGTATAAGATGAAGTTTATAATAACTTGACATTGTGGAGATATATAAGATGAAGTTTATAATAACTTGACATAGAGAAGATAAATCAACAGAAGTTACAATAATTATATCTGACTAATGTATATATGAGTTATTTGAAAGTACAATATGTGGGTGGGTATGACATACTCCAGAGAGTCTACAGGAATAATTATTCCATAATTTACTGTCAAAAATATTAATATGCATTTCTGACATTTCAACATATTATAAACATTATGTAGTAGACTGGGTAATAATGAATATAGATCTACCATATACACACAGGCCTGTGGATTGTCTGAAAGAGATGCTCATTTGACAAACCTAAATACCAAAAAAACATTATTAGCTATGTGGACTCTCTGAAAGAGATGTCAAGTTGACAAACATAAATACCAAATAAACATTATTAGCTATGTGGACTCTCTGAAAGGGATGTTGAGTTGACAAACCTAAATACCAATTAACCATTATTAGCTGTGTGGACTCTCTGAAAGGGATGCTGAGTTGACAAACCTAAATACCAAATAAACATTATTAGCTATGTGGACTCTCTGAAAGGGATGTCGAGTTGACAAACCTAAATACCAAATAAACATTATTAGCTATGTGGACTCTCTGAAAGGGATGTCAAGTTGACAAACATAAATACAAAATAAACATTATTAGCTTTGTGACTCTCTGAAAGGGATGCCGAGTTGACAAACCTAAATACCAAATAAACATTATTAACTATGTGGACTCTCTGAAAGGGCTCTGAACCTTGTAAAAAGAAAATTATATTCAAGAGCTCGACATGACATTACTACGCTCAGACTAATTACTCTATAGAATAACATAACACAATAAAAAATAGTCCAATGATGAAAACCATGGACTGTTTTCAGTGAAGTAATATATTTATATCCTCCGTCTGCTTTCAATCAAACTTCTCTCAGATCTCGTATTCTCAGGAATTTAATTAATTAGAGGTTGAATTAGAAAATGTTAGAAACTTAATTCTAGATCGAAAGTTGTTCCTTGAGATTATATTTACTGATGTTCCGATTATTGTCGATAATCATTTAAAGAAAGTCCAACAACGCAACTGATTGATATATGGTTTATGTATGGTTACATTTTCATAAAGCATAAATTGCATGAAAACTGGAAATAGTGGAGAAAAACTAATTTCAGATTTGAAATCAGCGCCTAAAATTCATTTAGAATCAGTTAAAACATCCAATGCAACAGAAGGTAAAAAAAAATAGTGTTCCCCAGTGTTATTTGGTCGAAAGTCGGTGAAGAGGTAGAAAAATTAAAAATAACGTCATTGTTTATTCAATAAGCCATTTATCTTTAGAATTATCACCTTTTGTTGAAAGTGCATGCGGAACGAGAAATCTAATTGATTTTTTTTTCCTGATTGCATTAAATTACTGGACAAAATTTTGTTTCTTAGATTGTGAATATTATTATGATTGGGGGAGGGGGGGGGGAAACTAGCTCAGTTTTTAAAAAATTTTAAAACTATCACACTAAGACTGGGGTCAATCAACTTAGCAACCCTTTAAAAAACTTTAAATAGCTTTTTTCCCTCATTGCACACTGTATGGCATTGTCCATCTTTATTAGCCCACGTTGGGAAGAGTAGGATGTAAAACTCCATTTCATTTAGATTTATAAGGTCACTAGATATATGTATTGTGGAAAATTGATTATTTTATTACCGTGTGAAGAATAGAAATAGGTTGTCTACCGGACCTAGAATATCGCTTCCTGACTTTCATATCATTAATGGGAAATAACGGTCTATAATAGTAAATAACAACCTCGTTAATTATCCTACCCTCGTTAGTCAATTAGATCGGTCAGTAATTATAGTTATTAGAGGTTTGGGAGGAAATATCAAGATTGTTAATTTCATTATAAATCTGAAATTCATATTCTCTTATCAAATTATTTATACTGTTTACTTTTCATTTATTTTCTATATGTAGATTTATTTTACATCTGTCATATCGACATATTTCTATACTAACTTCAGATTTCCTTTAATAATATACATAACTTATAGAATGAAAGACATTCCAAACTTGATATGATTCTGTTTTCTTCACTGAAACTCCTACTTGATATAAACCAACTGTAATACTGGGACCTTATTCTTGAAACCTGAAATGATTTTAGCCTTCCAATCATCTGATTGGTGGAACATGTATAATTGATATTGAATTAAGTTTTGTTATCCAATCAGGGGTCTTATTCTCAAAATCATGGTTTAGATAAATCCAGATCTAAGAAATACAGTAATCTGATTGGATAATAAAACTAAATTTAAAATCAATTTTAGTGATTGACTGGAAAACTAAAATCATCCTAAGTTAAATCTACATTTTTTACAGGAATTATGCAATTTTTGTACATTTCTAGTAGTTATAGTACCGGTAGTAGACTTTGTACATAATTGAACACTTTCCTGTAAAAGGTGACTCATTTCCTTTAGAGACTGGGAATGGATCAGTGGTTACAATTAGGGCTGTGTATTGTGGCCAGAAATCGTATTGCGACATATTGCGATACACCTCTCTGTATTGCAATACGCATTGCGATATATTGCGAAATGTCTTACAGTTGATTGTATTTAGCAAATTCAGATCTGTTATGCATGCTATATTACTATCCCATTAAAACTTAATAAGAGTGACAAAGAAATAGTGTGAGTAATGATTATCTTTAATTTGTAAACATTAAAACAATATCAAATAATTATTATTCCACTTTCTTTGTTGATCATAAATAAATGAAATGAAACAAATGGAGATTTACGTCCTACTCTTCTGCACCTTATGGGATAATGAAGACTTCAAGACAGCTTGATCATAAATAAAATAAATATTTGGCACGGCACATAATAAATGATAAACACAAACTACAAAACAGCCAACCACTAAACTCATATTGACTTTGTTTATTATGGAGTTATTAAATATTCTCCAAAAAAATTAATTTGTCAACATTAGATCGCTAGATTACCAGTTAAAACTGTAACATGTCAAAACGGTAACAACTGCACCAAAACGGTAACAGGAATTTGGTTAAAACGGTTACGACTCCGCTAAAACGGTAACAGGCATTTATGGTTAAAACGGTAACGAAATATCGCTAAAGACAAGATCTTTGACCGGAAAGAAGACAAACTGAAGACACGTTCTGAGGGAACGGATGTTGCAGGTACACTTTCTAAAATGTTTAGAAAAGGTTTTGATTGTCATGAAAAATACGACAACCACAATGTGAAAAGTGAAAGTAGGGTAACAGTTATTATGCTAGAATGTTTTATTTTTAACTATATGTCGATTATCGATACGCTCAGATCAATATCAATATATTGCTTCCAGGTGTCTTGTATCACGATATATCGATATATCGATTATTTCCGACAGCCCTAGTTACAAACTGTATTTCCAGGGTATTAAAGGAATTAGATATATTGACTGATGTTTATTTATTGAGACAGTGAGAGGTTTTAGATTGATTATTAGGAAATGAATCATCAGGCATTGTTTCATGGTGGTTCTTTATAACTTGGTCTACAGTTAACAATATTACTCATAGCAATCTTTTTGATCAATATAGAAACTACTGTTAGATGTTACAGGTTTTATAGAAACTTATAGTAATGTTTTAATAATTAATAGAAACTTAAAGTAATGTAGAAACTTTTAGTAATGTTTTAATAATTTATAAAAACTTATAGTGATGTTTTAATAATTTATAGAAACTTATAGTAATGTTTTAATAATTTATAGAAACTTATAGTAATGTTTTAATAATTTATAGAAACTTATAGTAATGTTTTGAAAATTTATAGAAACTTATAGTTATGTTTTAATAATTTATAGAAACTTATAGTTATGTTTTAATAATTTATAGAAACTTATAGTAATTATTTGATAATTTATAGAAACTTATAGTTATGTTTTAATAATTTATAGAAACTTATAGTAATGTTTTAATAATTTATAGAAACTTATAGTTATGTTTTAATAATTTATAGAAACTTATAGTTATGTTTTAATAATTTATAGAAACTTATAGTTATGTTTGAATAATTTATAGAAACTTATAGTAATGTTTTAATAATTTATAGAAACTTATAGTTATGTTTTAATAATTTATAGAAACTTATAGTTATGTTTTAATAATTTATAAAAACTTATAGTAATGTTTTAATAATTTATAGAAACTTATAGTGATGTTTTAATAATTTATAGAAACTTATAGTAAAGTTTTAATAATTTATAGAAACTTATAGTAATATTTTAATAATTTATAGAAACTTATAGTTATGTTTTAATAATTTATAGAAACTTATAGTTATGTTTTAATAATTTATAGAAACTTATAGTTATGTTTGAATAATTTATAGAAACTTATAGTTATGTTTTAATAATTTATAGAAACTTATAGTTATGTTTTAATAATTTATAGAAACTTATAGTTATGTTTTAATAATTTATAGAAACTTATAGTAATGTTTTAATAATTTATAAAAACTTATAGTTATGTTTTAATAATTTATAGAAACTTATAGTTATGTTTTAATAATTTATAGAAACTTATAGTTATGTTTGAATAATTTATAGAAACTTATAGTAATGTTTTGAATAATTTATAGAAACTTATAGTAATGTTTTAATAATTTATAGAAACTTATAGTAATGTTTTAATAATTTATAGAAACTTATAGTAATGTTTTGATAATTTATAGAAACCTATAGTAATGTTTTAATAATTTAGTGTTTGATAAACTAGGACTTGCGAAATGTTGTTGAGTTGATAGTTCACCTTTTGTTTCAAATATCGTAAAATTATGACAACCACAATAAGTGTCTGGCAATCTAAAAGTGAAAGTAGGGTAAAATTAAAAAGCTGACACAGATCTCAACAGCAGTGACTGGAACAGATATCTTAAAGAAGTATTATTGAGTTGTACAGAATTTAAAAATCTCTTTTCATCAATAACTAAAGTGGAAGAGGTTGCAATCTGAAAGCAGTAGGTCTTGATAATTGAGTCTAGAGTGTACATATTACTCATAGCCTTGATCAATATATTACTATTACCCATAATAGCTTCATTAGTTTATAATTCTATTACCTTCTAATACCTTATCATAGTACCTACTACATAGCAAGGTCTGATATAGGCCTACTGTTCTATGGAAATAACTGTTTTAGTTTGGAATTTAAATGCAGTGGTTCCTGATAGTCTATTGTTGACTTTATTAGTCATAGTGATCAATATTTCACTTCCAATAGATATTCTGTCAGACACAGTCAGATGTAAGAATTTGAAAGTTTAGTATTGATGAGTTAGTGAGTCAGTCAGTAAAGGATTTCAGATTGGTGAAGTTTGGTAAATTTTAGAATTATTAAAAAAGTTGACTGTAGATTACCCGAATGCTGCTATTTGTTGTTGATACAGTAAGTTGGATACAAGGCTTGAAATATTCTGATTATTTAAGGATTTTAGATTGTGCCTGTTTTCTGATGATATGTGTTGGATTTTGGATATTCGTTGTGAATAGAAGCTAATATGATAAAACCATGGATACATGGATACAGAAATTTAAAATTTTGGGAATAAGTATTTAATTTGAAAAAATTTAATCTATGATAAAATACTGGACATATAGTTTATGATGAGGTAGAATTATTTTCATGACAAAAGTTGGTTGAAATTTCTAATGAATTGTTGCGCAGTTCAATGAACTTTTATTTTGTCTTTAAGAGGAAAATGTCCTCCCTTCTAAGGAATGGATTGATTGTTTTTATAAGTCTGTCTTCAACGTCAACTCAAAATAGAAGACACGCAATGATCAAATCTATTTTGTACGGTGGAAGGATGTAGAAAGTTTACCACTTCCTGTGTCACTTCCTGTCAGACAATGTATGAATATTTATACAATGTATCAGGGTTCTATGGCAGCTAATCTGTCTTTGAAGCACTGCACAAGTCTTCATTAGTCCTTAAGGTGCAGAAGAGTAGGATGTAAAACTCCATTCATTTCATTTACAAATATTTTGTCTTCATTAGCCCATAAGGTGCAGAAGAGTAGGATGTAAAACTCCATTCATTTCATTAGCCCATAAGGTACAGAAGAGTAGGATGTAAAACTCCATTCATTTCATTAGCCCATAAGGTGCAGAAGAGTAGGATGTAAACCTCCATTCATTTCATTTACAAATATTTCGTCTATATTAGCCCATAAGGTACAGAAGAATAGGATATAATAAAACAATTCATTTCATTTTTTAAGAAACTGTTAAATCGTACTTCAGGAGCAAAACTTGTAATTTGTCACTTTTGCTTTCTCAAAAATATTTTTTAGGTCTAAGGATTGATGCATAAAGCCTCCAAGTTGATTTTTCTGGTGCTAACATAGGTACCAGTTCCATCATTGTGGTATGAAATAAAATGAAATGAATGGAGTTTTACATCCTACTCTTCTGCACCTTATGGACTAATGAAATGAATGGAGTTTTACATCCTACTCTTCTGCACCTTATGGACTAATGAAATGAATGGAGTTTTACATCCTACTCTTCTGCACCTTATGGACTAATGAAATGAATGGAGTTTTACGTCCTACTCTTCTGCACCTTATGGGCTAATGAAATGAATGGAGTTTTACGTCCTACTCTTCTGTACCTTATGGGCTAATGAAATGAATGGAGTTTTACATCCTACTCTTCTGCACCTTATGGACTAATGAAATGAATGGAGTTTTACGTCCTACTCTTCTGTACCTTATGGACTAATGAAATGAATGGAGTTTTACGTCCTACTCTTCTGTACCTTATGGGCTAATGAAATGAATGGAGTTTTACATCCTACTCTTCTACACCTTATGGGCTAATGAAATGAATGGAGTTTTACATCCTACTCTTCTGCACCTTATGGTCTAATGAAATGAATGGAGTTTTACATCCTACTCTTCTATACCTTATGGACTAATGAAAGTGGAGTTTTACTCCATCTTTCATTAGGCTAATGAAAGAATGGAGTTTTTTTTCCTCTTTCTGCCCAGGACAAGAAATGAATATTTTCATTACTTTTGTCCCTTATGGGCTAAGAAAGAATAGATTTTATTCCATTTTGACCTTATGGACTAAGAAATGAATGGATTTTTTTCCTATTTTTACCCTTATGGGCTAATGAAATAATGGAGTTTTACATCCTACTCTTCTGCACCTTATGGGGTAATGAAATGAATGGTTTTTTTAAACCTACTCTTCTGCACCTTATGGGCTAATGAAATGAATGAGTTTTAATTTCCCACTCTTCTTACCTTATGGGCTAATGAAATGAATAGAGTTTTATATCCTACTCTTCTGACCTTTTGGACTAATGAAATGAATGGGGTTTTACATCCTACTCTTCTGACCTTATGGGGTTTAAAGAAATGAATGGAGTTTTTTCTCCTACTCTTCTGACCTTATGGGCTAATGAAATGAATGGAGTTTTACATCCTACTCTTCTGCACCTTATGGGCTAATGAAATGAATGGAGTTTTACATCCTACTCTTCTGTACCTTATGGGCTAATGAAATGAATGGAGTTTTACATCCTACTCTTCTGTACCTTATGGACTAATAAAGACAAGTAATTAGATTGTAGTCTGCTAGAATTCCTCAATGATAATTATTCACTCATTAGTAATCTGGATCTTTGTTCACTCTTTCAAAAATTTCCTTTTCCCCATACTAAGAAAGTTGCTTATGATAATATAATTCTAGACATAATTCTAGCTTAATATCCCACAGAGACAGCCTAGACAAATTGTATATGATATTACAGTGATAACAGTTTCCAATAATGGAACACCCCCCCCCCATTAAACCCAATTTCCTCCTGCCTAGCCCCTCCAATTCCTATAGCCCTCTCCCTATTTAACCCAATTTTATCCTTCCTATCTCCTGGTGGTGGTGGTAATTGGTGAGTTAATGTTTGCTTCCAGCAATTGCTGATATCGCAAACTAGGTAGTTGCACATTGGTGGTCCTATCCCCCTTCCTCCCTCCCTCCCTATTTATCCCTTCTGACTATCCCCCAACCCTCCACTCCCTATCTATTCCCCTACCTACTCAGGCTAATGATGTTTGATTGCATGCTAGACATATTGTTGTATTTCATGATGAAAAGAGAAAGAGAGAGAGAGATATAAAAAGTCTGTAGGAAGTTGTGGTTGGTTGGTGTTGGCATCAGTCCATATTGTTTCTATATTACTTGGTGAGTTTGATCGGCCCTCCTGGAAATCTCACATTCTGACCTGCAACTGTATTACCGCTTCCTCCAGAGTTTCAGGGATATAAGAACAATTGTGGAATCTAACTATACTATGTATATGAGGGTGTGTAGCTCTATATTGATGACTGATTTTACTTGATGATAGATCAAAAACAAAAAAGGTATTACAATGTATGTAAATAAAAGAAAAGTTTGATATAGGCTAAGGATAACAACCATGTTGAAATATTCGCAATATTTTATAATATAGGACATGAAGACTGGGTAATATTTTGAGTAATTTTCTCTGTTGCTGCCCAAATATCACTTTCATCAATGACCATTAAACAAACAAAACCTCATTCAAATGCAGAAGTTGATGTCGCTATTTCTTTCAACAAACAATGTTGTATACATATGAGCCTTGCAGCTTCTAAAACATAGCTTGAAAATGGAATGGATTATTCAATCATTCATATTAAGGTGAATTTATTAGTGTTCCCAAAAAAGTAACCAACAGGTCTGACTAGAGACACTTAACTTGTTGATATCAGTGGTCTGGTTGGTGGTTGGTAAATCTAACACACCATGTAAAATGATGGAGGAATATTTCTGCTACTACTATGTTCTGTTATACTGTAAACTTTCTCCAGTTCAACATAGACACCAGAACCAGACTGTTCACAGTAAACTCTATCTCTACTTGCAGTTTATTTATCAATATCAAGAAATCTGTGTTGTATATAGGCTAAATGTGTATTGGTTTTGAAAGGATTATTACAAACCTGAAGATTGTTCATATGAAGTAGGCCTCGCCGTACTCCAAAGCCAAAAGGTTTCTGTATTTTTGTGTAAAGTGAGTGTGGAAATTTATTTTTTGCACTTCAGTCAAGTGAGTCTGACAAATTTTTCAAAGTATTATAGTGATTGTTTAGAGAATGTTTTGTACTTTAGTGAAATGGTTTCGGAAAAAATTGTTTTGTACTTTAGTGAAATGGTTTCGGAAAAGTTGTTTTGTACTTTAGTGAAATGGTTTCAGAAAAAGTTGTTTTGTACTTTAGTGAAATGGTTTCAGAAAATTGTTTTGTACTTTAGTGAAATGGTTTCAGAAAAGTTGTTTTGTACTTTAGTGAAATGGTTTCGAAAAGTTGTTTTGTACTTTAGTGAAATGGTTTCAGAAAAGTTGTTTTGCACTTTAGTGAAATGGTTTCAGAAAAGTTATTTTGCACTTTAGTGAAATGGTTTCGGAAAAGTTGTTTTGTACTTTAGTGAAATGGTTTCGGAAAAGTTGTTTTGTACTTTAGTGAAATGGTTTCAGAAAAGTTGTTTTGTACTTTAGTGAAATGGTTTCGAAAAGTTTTTTGTACTTTAATGAAATGGTTTCAGAAAAGTTATTTTGCACTTTAGTGAAATGGTTTCAGAAAAGTTGTTTTGTACTTTAGTGAAATGGTTTCGGAAAAGTTGTTTTGTACTTGAGTGAAATGGTTTTGGAAAAATTGTTTTCTACTGGAGTGAAATGGTTTTGAAAAATTTATTTTGCACTTCAGTGAAATAGTTTCAGAAAAGTTGTTTTGTACTTTAGTGAAATGGTTTCAGAAAAAAATTGTTTTGTACTTTAGTGAAATGGTTTTGGAAAGTTGTTTTGTACTTTAGTGAAATGGTTTCAGAAAAAATTGTTTTGTACTTTAGTGAAATGGTTTCAGAAAAGTTGTTTTGTACTTTAGTGAAATGGTTTCAGAAAAGTTGTTTTGTACTTTAGTGAAATAGTTTCGGAAAAAATGTTTTGTACTTTAGTGAAATGGTTTTGGAAAAAAGGGTTTTGTACTTTAGTGAAAGGGTTTTTGGGGAAAAATTGTTTTCTACTGGAGTGAAATGGTTTTGGAAAATTTATTTTGCACTTCAGTGAAATAGTTTACTAAAATGGTTTCGGAAAAGGTATTTTTTGTATTTTGTGAATTGAGTGGAAATTTATTTTTGTATCTTTGTGGCCTGATTCTTCAGAGATTTTTGTACTTTTGTGAAGTGAACCTGGAATATATTTTTTGGTTTATGGAGTGATTGTCAATGATTTTTTCAACAACTTCATCAAGTGGTTCTAAAACTGAAATTTTTTTTTTAGGTTTCAAGAGAGGTTGTCAACATTTTTTGTTAACAAATTTATCATGTTTGGTCTAAAAAGGGTTTTTTCAGTTCATGTATCACGTTGTTGAAGATTGTTGAAAGTTAATCAAGTGGTTGTAGAAAGGTTGTAATATAATTATATTGAATGGTAATATTAGAGGTTGTATAGATAAGATTGTGAAATTTAGTAATAGACCTGATAGATCTATAATTGTCAGTTTGTATCACATCTTCACAATGTCAAGCTATTACAAACTTCATCTTATACATCTTCACAATGTCAAGCTATTACAACTTCATCTTATACATCTTACAATGTCAAGCTATTACAAACTTCATCTTATACATCTTCACAATGTCAAGCTATTACAAACTTCATCTTATACATCTTCACAATGTCAAGCTATTACAAACTTCATCTTATACATCTTTACAATGTCAAGCTATTACAAACTTATAATATTAAATAATATAAAATAAAGTGTGATTTGAAAAAAAAAAAAAGGAATGAAAGATTGATGGAATTAAATAAGAGTGAATGAAATAAAACTACTTCCAGAACTTCCTGATACTGTAGAAGTTAAAACAGTTGTTCATCAGGAAGTAATGTGGAACTGTCACAAGGAGAGTTGTATTTCTGTAATGTCAGGAATTAAGGCCTATTCTGAGCCTGTTTAAATCTGATAAATGGTTAAAAGGAGACCTTAAGAAACGAGAATTGGTATGGACCTCCAGAAAAATTTGCCCATTGAACAGACAAAAGAAGTGAAAAGACAAGAAAAGTGAACAGGTAAAATGTGAACAAAAAAAAATTAACAGACAAGAGAATGAACAAACATAAGAGTGAACAGACAAAGAAGTGAACAGAAATCAACAGCAGGAAATGAACAAAAGTGAAGCAAAAAAGTGAACAGATAGAGAAAAGCAATGTGAGACAGAGAAGTGAACAGTAAAAAGTAACAGAAAAAAAGTGAACAGATAAGAGAAATGAACAGACAAGGAAGTAACAGAAAATAAGTGAACAGAAAGAGAAATAACAGACAAGGAAAGTGAACAAACAAAAGAAGTGAACAGACAAAAAAGTGAACAGACAAGGAAGTGAAACAGACATAAGTGAACAGAAAGAGAATGAACAGTTAAGGAAAGTAAACAGACAAAATAAGTGAACAGATAAGAGAAATGAACAGTTAAGGAAAGTAAACAGACAAAATAAGTGAACAGATAAGAGAAGTGAACAGATGAGAGAAATGAACAGACAAAATAAGTGAACAGATAAGAAAAGTGAACAATAGAAGTGAATTGAAGTGGGAGAAAGGTTCAACATATTTTGTTCAGTCTAATATAGTTGTGGATAAGACTTAGTGAAGACTATGAAGTTTTAGAGAAGACAAGAGAAGAGACTTAGAGAAAGTGTGTTGTCTGATGTCTAGGTTATCAGTGAAGAAACTGTCAGTCTGAGTCTATATCTACTACTAATATAACACTATAACATAGATTGGCCTGTTTCCAGTCAACTCTCCTATACCATACTTATCATCAACCATATCTCTTTAACTTTCTTACTAACTGATTCATTTCTTGTGGAAACTTCTAAACACAGTAGATCAGTGCTAAAATACCTTCTGATTTGTTTCTGAGTAAGAGATTGCCAGGTATTAAAGTTGTGATTTGTTTTTTGGATAAAGTGATTTGTTGTTTTTTGGAAATAGTGATTTGTTTTTTGGGAATAGTGATTTGGGTTTTGGGAATAGTGATTTGGTTTTTTGAAATATTGATTTGGTTTTTGGAAATAGTGATTGGATTTTTTGAAATAGTGATTTGATTTTTGGGAATAGTGATTTGGTTTTTGGAAAAAAGAAGTTGTGATTTTATTTTTAGAAGTAAGAAATTAGGTATTTCAGTTGCGGTCATTTATCGTGCCAAAATTTCCAAACTTTAAACAAAACACATGATTCAATAAAGATTTAAAGTTTTTTTAAAGGAAAATATGTAAGATGAACTTGGTGTGATTCATAACCTATCATATTGGATAATAATTTCTTCAATTTTTTTAGTTTGAGGTGAGTGAAACCTATTGCTATAATTTAAAATAGTGTCTATTATAAATGATTCAATTGGATTAAGTATATAGTTGTCAAGTTGGTTGTAAAAAGGAAACTCACTTGTGATTCATTGACATTAAATTTCTAAAGGATATGAAATGACCAGTCATTACAACTGTTATATTATCACTATTATTGTTGGTTTTGTTTAAGTCATAGAAATTTACACAATGCTTACTTCAGTAAGAATGTACAAGGAAATATCAAGTTTTTGTTATAATATTGAACAGAATAAAAGGTTACTCTGAGGAAATTAGTTGTAAATCATTTAGCATTCGAAAGTTATTTTATAAGTTTGGGTAAGAAGCTATAATAAAGTTGTTTCAAGTTGAAATTCTGGAGAAATTTGACTTCCATTGGTGTTGGTTCGATGAAGAAGTTGTAAATTATTTGAATAACAAGTTGAACAATAAGTCACAATGGAATTATTTCTGGGGTTTGAAATGTGAGAAGTTTGTCTTATATTTGTAGAAATAATGCATTTATCACTTTAAAAAGGGTTTTATCAATTTTGTATATGTATCAGAGACACTGATAGCATCAATTTACATCATTATTATTTTTAATCAGACGTCTGTGGTTCCTGTAATTCTACTAAAAGTAAGTCTTTGATGATGTCACTAATCATGAAGCTACTATATATTGTTACCTAATAACTCTCAAGGACCTTTATTATAATGATAAATATAAAACTCTAGAAGTACAGGAATTACAGGAACCACAGATGTCTGACTAAAACTTAGAATAGTGTAAATTGATGATATCAGTGTCCTTGATGCACATACAAACACTTAGTTTTAGTAGAATTACAGGAACACAAGTCTGATAAAAATTGAATAGTGTAATTGATTATCAGGCTCTGATACATCAAACACTTATTTTTAGAATTCAGAAAAACGTCTGACTAAAAAAAGTAAGTCTTGATACACTAACATGAAGTTACAGAATAGTTACTAAAACTTAGAATAGGTAATATGATAAGTGTTGAAAATGGACTTGAATTAAAATGATAATAAATACTAGAAATAGATTGGCTATCATGTGATTATTATAAATTTGTAGGTGCTGACTTGAAGAACAAGCTAGAAGTGATTAAAAACTTGTTTAATGAAAATTAAAACAGTATTTTATAAGACTGACTAACTTATCTTTTACTGTTGGTGGATTACACATCTTTATATGACTGGTTAATCAAGTAACATGTAGACTAGAACGTCAAAATGTGGATTAGACAATCTTTTGAATGAATATTTGACATGGTGTTTTATATGGTGTTTAGTTCTAGATTGTGTTGTATTTAATAGACAATGTTTCAACAATTTACATTGTCATCAGTTTGGCTTATTTCTAGTGATTTATTGTAGACAACGTTTCAACAATTTACACTGTTATTAGATAATCTGTTAATATTGTATTGTGATAAATCGTCTTGGATATTATTGTAGACCCTACACTAGGTATCAACTAACTTCCTGATAATTCTATAAGTTGTGTTATTTGTGGGTGTGATATACTCTAGATGTGTGAACTGTTTAGATTTGTTTTACTAGGTCTGAAGACAAGCTAGCTACACCTTAAAGATTGGAGTCTCTATCTATCTATCTAGTCTAGGATGTTTTATCCAGTGTAGATGATGTTTATGAATGTGTAATCGTGTAAAAACAAAAGGATTATATAATACTAAAGGAAATGACATGTGACTATATGACTCAATATGGATTATGTTTTATAGAAATTACTATGGTGTAAATAACAGGATTATTATTTAGTCAATTAGTAAAAATATTAATTGGATTTTAACAGTGTGGTAATTAATTATTAAAATGGGAAAAATGAAAAAGGAATCAGTTCAACCATCGCCTAAGAAAAAGGTAATTATTGTAGTCTTATAATTGATAAATTTTTGATCAATTTAATGATATGAAAGGAAGGGAGTTTTACATCCTATTCCATTCTATCGATAACAAAATGCAATGGAGTTTTACATCCTACTCTTTTAATCAATTATCAATATGAAATAAATAAGAGTTTTACATCCTATTCTATTCTATAGATAACAAAATGCAATGTAGTTTTATGTCCTACACTTTTGATCCATTACCCCAGTGGTTGTACATTAACTTATCCTCAAAAATATAAAATGTGACATCAAAGACAACATCTCTGTACCCCACACTCATTCCACATCCCCACCCCCCTTCGGTTTTAAATCTTTTTATCTTATGTCTTTTCATTGGTCTTTATATTGTTTTAATAGAAATGTTTATATAGTGGTATTTTGTATTGACATCAACAGGAAAACCTCTCCCCTCCTTCCCCACCTCACCAGGTCTTCACCCCCCGCTATCCAAACCCCATCCAGTCTCCTCACCTGTCTATCAGTCACCTCTTTTAAGAAACTACCTCCAGATGTCTTCCAAAAGAAACCGAATATGATGAGTAGAAAAATTAAGTCTTGTATCAAAAGACCCCATGTAAAGTTGTATCATTGTATCAGACAATATTCCAGCACCACCCTCGGATGTTACAGACGATCCCTGATAAACAATGTTTTTATGTATAGTAATATTGAGTAAAACAGTAGTTATATTACAGTAGGGTGTATATATATTATATATATTAAATATAGAGACTGTTGGGATATTTCATATTTACAGCGATTGTTTTCTAAACTTAATGTGTATCAGGGACACTGATAGCATCAATTTACATCATTCTAATTTTCAATCAGATGTCTGTAGTTCCTGTAATTCTACTAAAACTAAGTGTTTGTATGTGTATCAGGGACACTGATAGCATCAACTTGCACTATTGCTATGGCTCTATGCAATTTTAGAAGGAAAATTATTATCTGTCCATCGTTTAATAAAAGACTTAATCATCCAACCCGCCCCACCATCCAACCCGCCCCACCATCCAACCCGCCCACCATCCAACCCGCCCCCCTCCAACCGCCCCTATCAACCGCCACATCCAAGCCACCATCCAACCCGCCACCATCCAATTCGACCATCAATTCGCCATCCAACCGTTACACCATCCAACCCGCCCACCATCCAATTCGCCCACCATCCAACCCGCCCCTCATGTTTGTGAATGATTAACCACCATGTGGAAAATTCATCTTGAAATTGTTGAAATACAGGAACCACATCATAAACAAACTTAATATAGCACATGTTTCTATAAATAGAAAAGATATAGAGATTAGGTGAACCAGTTCAGACTGTTTTATTACTCAGTTATTCTTCCACAGGAAATAGTTCCAACTACCAACTCACTGGTATTTATATTCATACGCACTCTCTACAACCTGTTTATACATGACATCATCCTTCAAATATTTATTCAGCGTAAACCGAATTCCTCTACTTCTGACTAATTTATCATTGTTAAGATATTTACACTCTAACTAATGTTTTGACTTTATTGGATTTAGTGGAATACTTGGTTACATATTAGAATGATATCACATCTTAAATATTTACCCTTTTACCAATTCCTTAACTTCTAGAATCTGTTGCTAGGTATAAATTGTATTCTATAGAAACCTTTTTACATATCAGTTATATATATGTCATTTATATTGGCTATTTAAACTTGCCCCTTTTGTACCTTATCATTATTGTATTGCTTGATAAAGATTCCTGTATGTGAATTGTAAATTGTATGATCTATAAAGTGGTCTTATTTATCTAAAGTTACTATATCTATTATTCTATTGCTTGATAAAGCCTCCTGTTTGTGAATTGAAACGTTGTATATCTATAATAGTGGTCTTATTTATCTAAAGTTACTATATCTATTATTCTATTGCTTGATAAAGCTTCCTGTTTGTGTATTGAAATGTTGTACATGTATATCTATAAAAGTGATCTTATTTATCTAACCTTTTTACACCTGAATATAATAGATACATCATTGCTGAAATATTCACACTTTTACAGATACGATGTATTTTTAGAGTCACCATGTTGTTGTTCTTGCCAACAACCTGTCTATATTTTAATGATATCATGCCTCAAATATTTACAAAGTAATAAATTCCTTGACAACCAGAATGGTTTCTTAGATATAAATTGTATTCTTAGAAACCTATTTACACATTAAATATAAGTGATTTATTTACAATTTACCGATTCCTTCATTTAACTCTAGAGTAATTTGGCCAAGCATTGAACCTGTCACCAGTCTGTTTATATTTATTAAGGTCATGTCACGCCTCAAATATTTACGTTATACAGATTCCTGAAACTAGGTGTGTTTTGGTTTCTGCAGCATCCTGTAAACATAATTAGAATTTCTGTTTTATTTCTATTTTATTAATATTATTCACTGATGTCGTTCATTGACGTCATTCAGTGAGGTTATTCAGTGATGTCATTTAGTGAGGTTATTCATTGAATTAAACAGTGAGGTTATTCAGTGACGTCATTCAGTGAGGTTATTCAGTGACATTGACATTCAGTGAGGTCATTCAGTGACATCATTCAGTGACATCATTCAGTGACGTCATTCAGTGAGGTTATTTAGTAAGGTCATTAAATGACATGATTTTCGGTGAGGTTATTTGATGATTTGGTTATTATAGTGATTCATTGACATTTTCGGTGAAGGTTATTTAGTTGGGTTATTTAGTGACATGATTTTCAGAGTGAGGTTATTTAGTTGTTAATTTAGGCATTGATTTTCAGCTGAGGAGAGTTATTTTGACAGATTTTGAGGTTATTCTAGTGAATAGTATTAAGTCAAAATCAACTGAATCTTTTGAACCATGAGTTGTGAGGAATTATCTCGATTGATCTTGTAATACCTTGAATCTCTTTAACCATACCAAATTACCCAGCAGGCAAAGTTGTTATCTTACCACTTAGCCCCAGCCTAGGGCAGGGAGAAACATGTGAGTTTGAGTTTTGACAATTTTAAGGAAATGATTCAGACTTGTAATAATAAACAAATTGGCAGACGACCATTCAAAATTAGAGGAGAACAAGAGAAATATTTTCATGTTTTTTAACTTTGACTGGAATTTTCCATTAATATATTCAAGTCAAAGTAATAGATGTTAGAGATACAGAACTAGAGTAATAGATGTTAGAGATATAGACTAGAGTAATAGATGTTAGAGATATAGGACTAGAGTAATAGATGTTAGAGATATAGGACTAGAGTAATAGATGTTAGAGATATAGAGCTAGAGTAATAGATGTTAGAGATATAGAACTAGAGTAATAGATGTTAGAGATATAGAACTAGAGTAATAGATGTTAGAGATATAGAACTAGAGTAATAGATGTTAGAGATATAGGACTAAAGTAATAGATGTTAGAGATATAGAACTAGAGTAATAGATGTTAGAGATATAGAACTAGAGTAATAGATGTTAGAGATATAGAACTAGAGTAATAGATGTTAGAGATATAGAACTAGAGTAATAGATGTTAGAGATATAGACTAGAGTAATAGATGTTAGAGATATAGACTAGAGTAATAGATGTTAGAGATATAGAACTAGAGTAATAGATGTTAGAGATATAGAACTAGAGTAATAGATGTTAGAGATATAGAACTAGAGTAATAGATGTTAGAGATATAGAACTAGAGTAATAGATGTTAGAGATATAGAACTAGAGTAATAGATGTTAGAGATATAGAACTAGAGTAATAGATGTTAGAGATATAGACTAGAGTAATAGATGTTAGAGATATAGACTAGAGTAATAGATGTTAGAGATATAGAACTAGAGTAATAGATGTTAGAGATATAGAGAATTTTAGAAAATATAAAAGATGTTAGAGATATAGAACTAGAGTAATAGATGTTAGAGATATAGAACTAGAGTAATAGATGTTAGAGATATAGAACTAGAGTAATAGATGTTAGAGATATAGAACTAGAGTAATAGATGTTAGAGATATAGAACTAGAGTAATAGATGTTAGAGATATAGAACTAGAGTAATAGATGTTAGAGATATAGACTAGAGTAATAGATGTTAGAGATATAGAACTAGAGTAATAGATGTTAGAGATATAGAACTAGAGTAATAGATGTTAGAGATATAGAACTAGAGTAATAGATGTTAGAGATATAGAACTAGAGTAATAGATGTTAGAGATATAGAACTAGAGTAATAGATGTTAGAGATATAGAAATAGAGTAATAGATGTTAGAGATATAGAAATAGAGTAATAGATGTTAGAGATATAGGACTAGAGTAATAGATGTTAGAGATATAGAACTAGAGTAATAGATGTTAGAGATATAGGATTAAGAGTAATAGATGTTAGAGATATAGACTAGAGTAATAGATGTTAGAGATATAGATAGAGTAATAGATGTTAGAGATATAGACTAGAGTAATAGATGTTAGAGTAGGAAAGTAATGATGTTTGAATATGATAGAGTAATAGATGTTAGAGATATAGAACTAAGTTATAGTTAAGAGTTGAGATATGTTGTAAAAGTTGATACAAATGAAAGATTGGTTAGGTAAGTAAATTAGTGTTATACATCAATAACTGTTTCCAATTAGAAATTGTGACGTGAAGCTAGCTTTAAAGCCAGCTTTATAATTGAACATACTGTGTTTCCACTTAGTTTATGTGGTTCCTTAATCTTAAGTGGTACATCTCGTGATGTACAACACTACCTATATTGTAAAACTAGTACTTCTCTATTGTCGATGGAAAAATCAAACTATTTTTGAAAAATTATAACCAAAAAATTCAAACATATTTTGTTTAGAAGACATATAGAAATAGGCTGTATACTATTTCTCAATATATTACTGTAAGGCTAGAAATTAATGCGTCAACAAATTAATGCGACATGGGATATAGAGACTAAAATGCGAGTACAAATTAATGCGATCTGCGATAGGTGTCGCATTTTTTAATATCATCAAAATTCTAAATTGTTTAGTGAATGAAGACATGAACAATGATCAAGATTTTAAATAGTCAAGTGTGAAAATCTTTTGGTTTTTTTAAAAGTCATTGATTACTAATCAGCTTCAAATTTAGAGATAATTACCTAATTACTTAATCCCACCCGGTCTCAATTTAAATACTTGACCTATATATCGATGTTCACTAATGTCAGCCATATTTGAACTCCATAAACATCACTTGGGAATATGTATTTAAAAATGCGGATACAAATTAATGCGATCGCAAATAGGTCGCATTTAACGCATTAATTTCTATCTCACAATAATTTGTAGCCTAACAGTATATGTTTATACAGGCAGTGTTATCAAGACATATCAAAACATAAAACATTTTAGTTAAAAAACATTATATTCAAGATTAAGATACATTCACTGCTTTGGTTTGTTTTAACATTGATATCACTTGACGTTACATGTATTTTCCTGTCTCAGGAGAAGAAAGATATGGCATCCTGATTTGGGATTTCTTCTAAAAGTTTCCAACTGGAGGTGAATATTTGTGTTTGGACAATGCGTGAGTAGATGAATTATGGAGAGTAATGATAGTGGAGAGAGTTAGATGGTACCAACTATAGATGTAAACTCGTGATTTAATTTTGATAAGAACATATTTAATTTCTCCTGGTGTTTTGATAGTGTTTGACTAGCTGTAGGGTTTGTTGATAATTTGTTGTTGTTAGTACAAAAGTACATCTCAGTCTGGCATCATTCCAATTTCATTCCTTCTTCTCACTCTCTTCTCTTATCTTTCTCCTTGAATATCATTTAACCTTTCACTGACCTTACATAACCTTTGACCTTTTATCAGTCTAACAGTGGAATCTCTGACCTTACAGATAAAGGTCAAGTTTCAATGGAAACCGGAGTATATTAGCCAGATTCTTTACTCTATCTGTGTTACTCTTTAACAGGGTCAATGGCACACCTATTATTAAGTGTTTGGACACCCTTCAAGTTTCAAGGAACCCCTATCAAAGTTTTCAAGGGAACCCCTATCAAAGTTTTCAAGGGCACACCTATTATTAAGTTTTTGGACACCCCTATGAAAGTTTTTAAGGGCGCCCTATTATTGTGTTTTATGGCACACCCTATCGTAGATTTTGAGGGCACCCTATCATGTTTTTTTTTTGGGGGGGGGGGGGGGGAGGGGAAACAGTTTGTCATGAGCATGGTTATTTTAAACAAATGGCTGTTTATGTGTAAGTGGGTTCCAATCTCGGTCAGTGTGTAAAATTAGGATGTCCTATAAAAATAAGTCATCTTCAGTCATAATTTTAGTCAACCTAGTTGTAAATGGGTACAGATAATTCAAGAAAGATCAATGCCTGGCTAGCAAGTTGAAAAGTTTTTATTGAATCTAATATGTTATATTAGTATAATAAAGTTACTGGTATTTCTGTTTTTATTTTTGTGGTTTTTAAGCACTCTTAAAAATTAATTTTCTTCATTAAGTTTTTTAGGCAGATAAAAGAGACGGATTGTCCTTGTGAGTTGTTGATGTGTCATACGACCTTGACCCCATTTCATCTTTAAATTATAATTTATAATTAATCCTTTGTTTAAAATATTGAGTCAAACCTGTTTTTAAGGTTGTATTTTAACCAAACCTTGTTGTTTCCCATGTAATATTGTAAGGTGTTGCCAAGGACGATGTCATTTTGATTGATTATTGAGAGTCAAGGCCACAGGATGGTAAAAATAAAATTTCAGGAATTCAGAATAGTTATCAATCGAATCATGATTTCGGAAAGAAAGGTTCCACAGGCAGGATCTGCTGCCACAGTCATTGAGAGTGTTAGTTCTTAACATGACCTCATGTACTTATATTCATGGAGAAAATGGTGGCTGTTCTTTTTAATTTAGATGGGCGTTTGAAAGTAGGATAGCCTTGAACAATTCATCTTCACTCATGATTGCAGTCCACCCAGCTATAAATGGGTACAGATTATCTGGGAAGGATAACTATCTCTCATGACATCATTGTTTGTTTATGTTACTTTATTAAATAACTTGACACAATTATATGGATAACAATTACTTCAATAAATAACTTGACAAAAGTATATGGATAACAATTACTTTATTAAATAACTGGACACAAGTATATAGATAACAATTACTTTAATAAATAACTGGACACAATTATATGGATAACAATTACTTTAATAAATAACTGGACACAATTATATGGATAACAATTACTTTATAAATAACTGGACACAATATATAGATAACAATTACTTTAATAAATAACTTTACACAAGTATATGGATAACAATTACTTTATAAATAACTGGACACAATATATGGATAACAATTACTTTAATAAATAACTAGACACAATTATATAGATAACAATTACTTTATAAATAACTGGACACAATATATGGATAACAATTACTTTAATAAATAACTTGACACAATTATATAGATAACAATTACTTTAATAAATAACTGGACACAATTATATGGATAACAATTACTTTAATAAATAACTTGACACAAGTATATGGATAACAATTACTTTAATAAATAACTGGACACAATTATATAGATAACAATTACTTTAATAAATAACTTGACACAATTATATAGATAACAATTACTTTAATAAATAACTGGACACATATATATAGATAACAATTACTTTAATAAATAACTGGACACAATTATATGGATAACAATTACTTTAATAAATAACTGGACACAATTATTTGGATAACAATTACTTTAATAATTAACTGGACACAATAATATGGATAACAATTACTTTAATAAATAACTGGACACAATTATATGGATAACAATTACTTTAATAAATAACTCAACACAATTATATAGATAACAATTACTTTAATAAATAACTCAACACAATTATATAGATAACAATTACTTTAATAAATAATTTGACACAATTATATAGATAACAATTACTTATAAATAATAAATAAAATAATTTGTCAGGTTATCACTGATCATAATTATATGGATAACAATTACTTGCGACATTTCATCAAAGGCATTTTCATCTTTATCAAGCAATTGAAATAAAGTACATTTTACATACACAGAAAACTGAAAAAAAAGTGCTTTTTATATATCAGATATCTGTGGTTAAAAACTGCCTTTGGTTTGTTATCAATTTATGGTTGAAATATTTAAATTTGACTCAGATGTCAAGTCAATTATATAACATATATCTCTAAAATAAATTCTTATGGCAATAATTCCGTTGGGACACAAAACTTCCTCTTAAATTCTTCATCATTTTTTGTATATTTCAGGATATTGATAAACTCCACACTCAGTTGGACGAGATGACCAGAACCCTGAAGTTTATACAGGCAGTTGTCAATCAAAATAAACCTCAAATGTTACCTCCTACTGCTACCCATGTACTAGAGACAGTCCTTGATGTGTTTACTGTTTTAAATAATCTACTAGCTAACGAAGACAGGTAGGTTTAATATAATTACCCAAGTTTTAACAATCCCATATTACCTACATATAGACAATACATTGGTAATAAACTATAATAGATGAAGTAGTATATCATAATAAAAAGTGGTATCAGGTGTCCAGTGACTAGTAAAACACAAGCAATAAGAGTAAGCATACCCTGTCTGGCAAATACTGTGCACATTGAAGATCCCTGGACAGTTGAGAAAAAAGATAAGCTAATGCTGCTCTACTGGCAAAATTTCCCTCATTGCACACTGCATGGCGTCCTAATTTATTTTGGTGCAGTCAAGACACAGAACACTTTAACATAAAGCTATATATTATTTAATATATTTCAGTACTGCTCTAGTGTCTAGTAGAAGTAAGGTGTGTCAATGTTTAGCTAGGTTTGTACGGTGGACCGATAATATACTAGTTAAATCAGATAGTGATAGTGGTAATAAAGATAATTCTACTGAAGTTATTACAGCTCTATCAGACGGAATCAAGGTATGGTCAATATATAGCCATAGTCTGTCTATCAGTCTTTCTAGATATCAAAAATATCAATTAAATAGCCAAATCTGACGAGGTTTTTTTCAATTTTATCAGTGAGTGGTGATATTTTTGATTTCGTAAAACATTACATCAGATCTTTCAACGTATCATTTCAAACAAATCTTGTCTTTATTCAGGAATTAACTCAGCTGTGTATCGAGAAAATTGAAAGACGGAAACAATCTCCATCAAAATCAGCTTCATCTTTATCTTCTAATGGTTCAGAAAGGTTTGTTATGTTTCATTTATATGTTTGGCCTTGTATCCTCGAAACAATCTAATCTCTAGTTTAGATTCCAAGATATCCTAGAATCAGAGTTAGAAGTTAAGACTCTAGGATATCCTAGAAACAGTGTTAGAAGTTAAGACACTAGGATATCCTAGAAACAGTGTTAGAAGTTAAGACCCTAGGATATCCTAGAAACAGTGTAAGAAGTTAAGACTCTAGGACATCCTAGAAACAGTGTTAGAAGTTAAGACCCTAGGATATCCTAGAAACAGTGTTAGAAGTTAAGACCCTAGGATATCCTAGAAACAGTGTAGAAGTTAAGACCTAGGATATCCTAGAAACAGTGTTAGAAGTTAAGACCCTAGGATATCCTAGAAACAGTGTTAGAAGTTAAGACCCTAGGATATCCTAGAAACAGTGTAAGAAGTTAAGACCCTAGGATATCCTAGAAACAGTGTTAGAAGTTAAGACCCTAGGATATCCTAGAAACAGTGTTAGAAGTTAAGACCCTAGGATATCCTAGAAACAGTGTTAGAAGTTAAGACCCTAGGATATCCTAGAAACAGTGTTAGAAGTTAAGACACCCAGGATATCCTAGAAACAGTGTTAGAAGATTTAAAACACTAGGATATCCTAGAAACAGTGTAAGAAGTTAAGACCCTAAGGATATCCTAGAAACAGTGTAAGAAGTTAAGACCCTAGGATATCCTAGAAACAGTGTAAGAAGTTAAGACCCTAGGATATCCTAGAAACAGTGTAGAAGTTAAGACCCTAGGATATCCTAGAAACAGTGTTAGAAGTTAAGACCCTAGGATATCCTAGAAACAGTGTTAGAAGTTAAGACCCTAGGATATCCTAGAAACAGTGTTAGAAGTTAAGACCCTAGGATATCCTAGAAACAGTTGTATAAGTTAAGACCCAAGGATATCCTAGAAACAGTGTTAGAAGTTAAGACACTAGGATATCCTAGAAACAGTGTTAGAAGTTAAGACCCTAGGATATCCTAGAAACAGTTGTTAGAAGTTAAGACCCTAAGGATATCCTAGAAACAGTGTTAGAAGTTAAGACCCTAGGATATCCTAGAAACAGTGTTAGAAGTTAAGACCCTAGGATATCCTAGAAACAGTGTTAGAAGTTAAACCCTATTGATATCCTAGAAACAGTTTAAAGTTAAGACCCATAGGATACCCTAGAAACAGTGTTAGAGTTAAGACCCTAGGATATCCTAGAAACAGTGTAGAAGTCTAGACAACTAGGATAATCTAGATACAGGTTGATAAGCCTAGTGATATCAAGAATGTTTAGATTAAAACCTAGGATACTAGAATCACCTGTTAATTAAGACCCTAGATACCTAAACAGGGTTGAAGTAAACTAGATATCCTAGAAACAGTGTTAGAAGATAAGACCCTAGGATATCCTAGAAACAGTTTATAAGTTAAGACCCTAGGATATCCTAGAACATGTGTATCATAAGACCCAAGGATATCCTAGAAACAGTGTTAGAAGTTAAGACCCTAGGATATCCTAGAAACAGTGTTAGAAGATAAGACCCTAGGATATCCTAGAAACATGTTGATATGTTAGGACCCTAGGATATCCTAGAAACAGTTTATAAGTTAAGACCCAAGGATATCCTAGAAACAGTGTTAGAAGTTAAGACACTAGGATATCCTAGAAACAGTTAGAAGTTTTAATACCCTAGATATCCTAGAAACAGTGTTAGAAGTTAAGACCCTAGGCATCCTAGATACATGTTAAAAAGACCAAGATATCCTAGAAATCAGATTAGAAGTTAAACTAGGATATCCTAGAAACAATTAGAAGATAAACCCTAGGATATCCTAGAAACAGTGTTAGAAGTTAAGACCCTAGGATATCCTAGAATAGTGTTAGAAGTTAAGACCCTAGGTATCCTAGAAAAGTTGTACAAGTGAAACCCTAGGATATCCTAGAAACAGTGTTATAAGTAAAACCCTAGGATATCCTAGAAACAGTGTTAGAAGTTAAAACCCTAGGATATCCTAGAAACAGTGTATAAGTTAAGACCCTAGGATATCCTAGAAACTTTAGTAAACCCGGATACAAACACTATCGGTCAATTAATTTAGTTAATTAAGGGATTACCTGTAAGAGGTGATAAATCAATAATGAATTTATTGACTAAAATAATGACTGATTCACTGATGTATATTAATGATTTTACTAGTGATTTTATTGTGAAAAACACTGATATATTACTGTTGTTAATTTCAGTTTACAAAGAGCCTCACTTCCAGAAATACCCCTGACACCTCGAGAACGCCATATACTTTCTAAAACAAGTGATATGGGTCTCTATGACAACACGAGTATCTCACGATCACATGATAGCCTTGATCATCAAGCAATGTTTACATTTGACCAGGATACAGAATCACCTCCCCCTAAACCACCCTTACCTCAGGGGGTCGAGGAAATTTTACCAAAGTAAGTTTCACAATTATTTCTCTTTATGTCTTTATCATTTCCATTGCCCTCTCCCCCCTGCCCTCCACCCCATGCTCTCTCCATAACAGTTTTGTGCGTTTTAATTCCATGCTGGACAACTATTTGAGATGTATAGTCACTCAAACTTTGATTTGATTGGTTGTGTATTTAAACAGAAACTATAATTTTTTCTCCCAAAAAGAAGTTCAATATGGTGAAATACTGGAGTAATTAAACTCTGACGTTTTTTATTTCAGAATTATGAAAAATGGAAATAATGACCAGCCTCCTCCCTTACCTGAAAAAGAAAAACGTCATTCGTCATCTAATTTATCTTTCACACCCCCACAACTTCACCCCGAGGATCCCTCCTCAATAGTCCATCAACTGAGTTCTCGTTTAATAGTGGTGTCATGTGTTCACCTTCTCCCCGAAGTTCGTCACCAATGGGAAACTCTCCGGCAAGTAGCGTGTCGTCTGGTCTCAACCAATCAACAGAGGAGTTGCCAATGTCTGGAAGTCGAACATTCACCAAACAATCTTCAACGTCGCGTGTGACGAACATTCAATCAAGTGTCGTCGTGTCATCGAAATCTTCTTGTAAAACTGTCGAAGATATCAACAAACTCACATTTAAAATCAACCGGCTGACTTCAAACATTGATGCAGTGCCGCCACCTTTACCAAATAAAACACGCATAAACAGACTACTGTCAACCTACGATAATATTCCGTTTGATGGAACGGCCATTACTGTTTGTAGTTCCTCTACAAGTTCAAGCTCATCGCGAACTGTGATCAGTCGAACCTCGACCTCGAGTTCATCCTACGAGAGCGCACAAAACGCTCTTCATTCACAATCCATGCAGACGCTTCTTCAAAGTCAACAGAACTCCCATAGTTCCTCTTCTTTCTCGACGGATCGTACCAGTTCTCAGGAAACTTATTCAAGCTCTGAGACTTTCTCCTCCACAAGTCATTCTAGCCTAGAGAGTTTACAGAAAGGGGGACAACCCCCACCTCTTCCTCCAAAGTTAAAGCACAGTAAGTATCCTAATCTTTATGATGCGAGAAATGACACAAAGTTAAATATGATGTATAGCTTCTTAAATTGATAACAAATGTTAAAGGTTGTGCAAAAGATATCTAAACATTTCTGGATAAAGTGTCATTGCTCATCCTGGGAGACATCTTCATAATATCAAGATATTACTTTGTCTTATACCTTGACTACAATAGCCACCTTTCTTGTATCACAGTATTTTGTAAATGCAGCGATTTGATTGGATTATATGAAAGCAAATCAACCAATTCGAACCCTCAACAGGAAAATGTAAGAAATTAATTACGCATGACATTGAGGATTCTGATTGGCTTATTCTCTGGTAAAATTATTAATCAAGTGGTCCGTTGTAGTCAAGGTATAAGATGGAGATGCTTTGAGCATTGTGAAGACGTCTTTTATTAGACCAGGTAATGCTTTCATTAGAATTATTGTATTTTCTTTAAATAATCTGAAATAAAGAATTTAATCTTAAGTATATTCTTAAATTAACTTGTTTAGTAAATCTCATCTACAATAGATTAGAAATTTAATATTATCAGATGTAATTAAATTTTAATTAATTAATTATTTTTATTTGTTCTAATTTAATATCTCATCTCAGTCATCAATTAGTAATCTTTAATCATATTCTATTTAATAATTCATTAGTTGTCAACTTGTGTAATATATAATTGATATATCTTAATTAATATTCTTTATTCATGTATTCTTAACTAAGTAATCTTTAATTCAGTATTCTTAACTAAGTAATCTTTAATTCAGTATTCTTAACTTTAAGTAATCTTTAATTCAGTATTCTTAATTTTAAGTAATCTTTAATTCAGTATTCTTAACTAAGTAATCTTTATTCATATTCTTAATTTTAATAATCTTTAATTCAGTATTCTTAACTAAGTAATCTTTAATTCAGTATTCTTAACTTTAAGTAATCTTTAATTCAGTATTCTTAACTTTAAGTAATCTTTATTCAATATTTATATCAATATAAAACAGTCTCTCTTTTTTCAAAATTCTTATTTTCAAACCAATATTAAAATTCTTAAATTATGTAAATTATTTGTCCCAATTTAGCAGAATCCGCTCATCACAACCCCCCCCCCCCCCCCCCATTGGCCACAGCATACTGTTATCAATCTTCAGCATTCTACAACTCAGTCACTGCATTAATCCTTTCAAACACTATTGTTACCTGATATTTGATATTCAAGCTCCTTGTGATTTTATAATAGAACTTTGAAAATTAAGGAAAGTTCATCTTATCTGAAATTTATTAATAGAAAAATTTTTTACTTGATTCTTAATTCAAACCACTTCATTTCTTTCACCCTTTCTATATTTCTATATTTTTGATATTTCTATGTGATATTATTCTTCTCCTATATAAATATATAGTTTTTACTGCATTCAAAGACGGTAGTAAATATACTATTTTAGCATGGTTATATATCTTGAAATTATTACAAAATAAATAATATTTGATTAAGTTTTCATCTTGATATTCTTTAATTAAGATAATTAATTCTTAATTAATTTAGCAAAAAATCAAATATTCTGTGCTTCAGGAAAGGATTGCTTATACTTTTTTCCATATCATTCAAGTGATACTGCGTCTTAGAATGAGTATATATTCATCAGTGAACTTACCTGGTGACATAAAGTAACAGAATCCCCTGTAAAATCTGGAAAACTCAGAAAACTAAGTAACCATTAAAAAACACTAAATCAATTTATTAAGGGTTTTTCAATAATCAATTACATTATTATGGATAATTACCTATTTTTGGATATATATTTATGTTACTTATGACAGCAGGTATATTTACCAGTCCTGATATTAAGTTTAATATTTTCATATTCTATGTTCATTCTAAGATGCAGTTTTCCTTTTAATATTCATGTCACCTTCACTATATATATCAAAAACATATCGTCAATCTGTATAACACAATAGCCCTGCTATTTCACTCTTCATCTTATATATATGACTATCTATATATCTATATTATTGCTTGCTTGCTCACTGCTTTATATTTTATGCTTATTGCTTATTGCTTGACATGCATCTTCATCTAGTCCTTTATTCCCTATTTTCACAGTTAATAATTTTGCAGTCCATGCTTACATGCAAATGGTGGGATCATACACACAACCACAGGCACTGGAGAGCATTTCTCGTCATTCTATCAACTTCTACGAGAGTCAATGGCAACAACACCAGATGGAGCTGTTCAATTACCCACGATCTAACACCATAAGTGTGATCTCCGATATCTCCAACTTCAGTTCGGACACATCATTTAGTAGCGGGTCACCTGACATGTTCCTAGGGTTACCAGCACTTCCTGTTAAAACTAGAAAGGTAAGAGAAATTTGTTAAATTTGGTTATCATTTTGATGTGAGTTTATTGCGAAGCAGAACTTCGCCAAGCGTTGTATTGTTCACCCACCAACAGGGAACGTGAGCTGGGTTTAGACCGTCGTGAGACAGGTTAGTTTTACCCTACTGGTAGGGAACTCTTTACGAACGAACGGCTACGAGCGGGTAGGACTAACGAATACGAGAGGAACGTTGGTCCAGGATATAAAGCTTGAGTTAACCAGTTCGATTCCAGAAATGGTTAAAGTAGATAAAAATGAATACATGCAGCACAAGTAATTTAATTTCCATGTTAAGCAATGAAATAAATGAAAACAGTCCACCTAAGTTATGAATGATATTTCATTCGCCAATTATTTTTATTATCTCCCTTGAGTGAGATGTCTTGGGTAAATTGGCTGTTTATAAATGTTTGTCATTATTCTGAAGTATAAGAAATTGTTTGGTTTCTTTCAGTATATGAACCGGCAGAGTCAGGGCTCTATCATCTCTAGTATTTCTGACTCCTCGGCCAGCGATTTACGGGATAAAACAGTCAGTTTAATTGAACCATCTATAGAACAACCTGCATCATCTGATCTGTAAGTAACAAAATCAACTTTCTATGGTGTAGGCACATACATAAACGTGTCTGACCTAGTAACCAGAGGAAAATATCATGACCCTTAACATCATTCGACTGATTTAGTCTGGTGTTGTAATTTAATGGACTCTAATTAGGTTCGGGTCTGTTATTTCTATGATGTAAGAACGACTCGCTAGTTTCAGAGGGAAAATACATGACCCTTAACATCATTAACTGATTTAGTCTGGTGTTGTAATTTAATGGACTCTAATGAGGTTTGGGTCTGTTATTTCTATGATGTAAGAACGACACAATAGTTTCAGATGGGAAAATATCATGACCCTTTACATCATTCGACTGATTTAGTCTGGTGTTGTAATTTAATGGACTCTAATTAGGTTCAGGTCTGTTATTTCTATGATGTAAGAACAACACAATAGTTTCAGATGGGAAAATATCATGACCCTTTACATCATTCACTGATTTAGTCTGGTGTTGTAATTTAATGGACTCTAATTAGGTTCAGGTCTGTTATTTCTATGATGTAAGAACAACACGATAGTTTCAGATGGGAAAATATCATGACCCTTTACATCATTTGACTGATTTAGTCTGGTGTTGCAAAACCCAGCCATTTGTAGTTCTGCGATGATTTTGATTGCCTCTTTTTGAGTAGAAATTTAAACCTAAATTCTTTTATTTCAGAGAGATGAAGCGAGCGTCCGCCCCAGCTAATGTGAATGTGGAAACTATTTTACCCCAAGAAACAGAAGACACTAAGAGTGAAGCAGACGTCCCAAAAGATTCTGACTCGGCATTCGGTGAACCGAAACCACTGGACGATGTTGATGTTTCAGATCAGCTCATTAGAAAGAAAGAGGTACGGTTGTGATATTTTATAAATAAAGTGATACTGTGTCTTAACATGAACATAAAATTTAAGTTTTCAAGAATGGTCAATATGAGTATATATTCATCAGTGAACTTACCTGGTGTCATAAAGTAACAGAATCTCTGTAAAATCCAGAAAATCTGTTAAGTTATTTATAACAGCAGGTATATCTACTGATTGAGTATATGCTGTTATTGTTTTAAATTGTGACTGTTAGACATTGTGTATATTATAATTTATTGCTTGTTCAGTTCACATTGGAGAATCAGTGGCTCAGTAAGTTAGAAGTTTGCTCGATAAACTAAAGGTCCTGGGTTCAATCCCAGTATGAGTTGAAATAACAAATTTAGAAGTTTCAACCTGGTTTTTTGAGAATATAGTCTACATTGTTAAAAAAACCACAGAAATTATTTGGTTAAAGGGAGATAATTAATGATATTAATTTTTAAAGGGAGAAGATGGTCCGAGTATACGAGGTGGAATGGTGGACGCCCTCGTTGTTCATGCTACTGCTGCTGGCAAAACAGGTAATAACATTGACCTTTAACCTTTATTTCACCTTGACTTCTCCTTCAAGCGACCTTCAATTATTTAACAAATGAATATAAAATGGCTACAATATCAGTATATATTCTACAGCTCAATACCAATATCATTTTTAATAACATATAGGCAGATTTTTTGTTTTACTTTAGGAAATTATTGATATCAATTATCACCCATCGATATCAATATCAACGTCAAATATCAATACAAACAATTGATATCAATTATCAATATTCAATATTAATATTTATAATCAATTGACTTTAAGATTTTAAAAGACAATATTGTTTTTAAGAAATAATTGAAGGTGCCTTGCCAGTAGATAGATATCGTAGTTTAGTTTCTAGGTAGAGAAAACTCAGCATTGTGACCTTCTGGGGCATGTTTGATACAGAGAAATCTAATCCAGATCAATATTTTAATTCAAAATCAAATTCGAATGCTTTTTTTCAAAAAGGACACATTTTGTTACTTCAATAAATTACTGTAAGGCTACAAATTATTGCGAGATAGAAATTAATGCGTTAAATGCGACCTATCCGCGATTGCATTAATTTGTATCTGCATTTTTAAATACATATTTCCAAGTGAATTAAAGGAAAATAAAAACAAATGATGGACAAAAGGTAGAATGAGACAAGTATTTTAATTGAGACCGGGCGGGATTAAGTAATTAGGTAATTATCTCTAAATTTGAAGCTGATTAGTAATCAATGACGTTAAAAAAGATTTTCACACTTGACTATATAAAGGTAAAATCTTGATCATTGTTCAGGTCTTCATTCATTAAACACTTGTAGACACCTATCGCGAATCGCATTAATTTGTACTCGCATTTTAGTGTCTATACCCCATGTCGCATTAATTTGTTGACGCATTAATTTCTAGCCTTACAGTATTAGAAATGTTTTCAGTCTGCAGGAAGGAAACATTCAATATCCTTGAGGATTTCTTTTATAATTTCAATTTGGATTGGTTTTTCTAGCAATCAAACAGGTCTTTTCACTTGGAATCCTGCATTATTTCAGAAATCGGATGGGTCCTGTTCCTCAAAATCTTGTGATAGAAATTTGTCTTGAAGTGTGGAACTTTCACCGAGAAATACCATACTTTATTTCTAATTGGAAAACAAGATTTTTGGTGAAACAATCCCAAATTCACATTTTTTTTCATTTTTATAAATCGCATAAAATCATTGCATTTTGTTTTATAATATTCTTGCCATTTTTAAATTCATACAACTGTTTATTATATATTATATTCATGTCCCTCATATCAGACATCCTAGCCATGGGTGCAGATCAGGGTAGGGACACAGGGGAAGGTCCCCATCACTTTATTAAATGGTGGGGACACTAATGATTGGTCTTCACCACTTTATGGGATATAGAGTATTAGAGTAGTGTTAAATATGTGATAGCCCATTCATCATACTTGAAATGCATTAAAAAGGCCATAAAATTTACAAAAAAAAATTGGGAAGAGCCTCTCAATCCCCACCGTTCATCACTCTTAATGAAATAGGGGGACTACTTCTATAAACCCAATTCAGTTGAGGTTAGAAGGGTTATGGGGTAAGAATATTGAGGCTGTCAACTGAGCTGTATGCTACAGACCGTGTATGGCAAATAGAAGTCTGAATTTGCTCTACAGTGATAAATAACTAGAACTGGTGGGGTCAAAGTTCAGCTCATCTGGACAGACATATTGTTAGAATTCAAACATGCAATCAAAAATTGTTTAACTGTAAGAATCCCTGGCAATTTATTTTAAAACTTTAAGACCCTTGAACATTTTTTTTTTGTCTAAATAAAGTTTTATTTCTTGTGAAGGCTCCGAGAGAGATTTAGTCAATGAAGAAGGTAAGCTTAGAGTCGTCTCCCTTTGTTTTAATGTCCGTCTGCCATGCCTTATTTGCTTTTTTTTTTAAATCTTGATATTGTGATTTACTTTTTGCTTTTAATTTAATGAAAATGTTTCTTTTTCGATATTTCCTTTAAGACAAAAGAATGTTTTTCTGTAATTTTTGACACGTCTTTCCACACGATTGGATTTCTTACTTTTGGACAAGCTATCTCAATACTGTTACCCGTAATTTCAATAATTAATCAGTAATCACCCTTTGCATTCTCAAAAACACACATCTGGACAAACTATCTGAATATCAGCTTCCATTCATTTCACAAACTAGCACATCCCAATCATACCCATTACCTCCCTTGGAACAAGTTACCTCCCTTTCTTATGAATTTTTAAGCTTAAGTTTATTTTATTATGTTGCATTTACTAGGTTTTTAATTTTTTAGTTCTGAGCATGTTTAACTGAGAAAATTGCATGAAGATTTTTAAATACTTGAGATTCAAATTTTGAATTTTAAAAATGTTTTTAGGTTTGTTGTTGTGTAGTAAGCTATTTCTAACAGTTGAAATGTAGCCAATGAGACGTGTCCAACCATGTCATAAACACAAGACTAAATGTAACTCCCTTTGATGTCGCTCAAGTCTTTATTGTAGAGATTGTAGTCACATAAATGTGTCAGGAAATAATTGGGAGATTGGCCTCGAAAAATCGGAAGATTGGGCGGAAAATTGGTAGATTGGGCAAAAGATTGGTAGATTGAGCGAAAAATTTGGAGATACTGACAATTGCTTTTTCAAAAATTGTAATTCATGACTTATCCCCATCATTACTTACACACAATGAAAGGAAAAGTTATTGAAAGAAGCTCGTGAAATATTGAACAGAGTTTGCCACTTCCAATTTAACACTCTTCAGATACTAAGTCATAAACAGTATTCTTGTTCATCATGGTAACAAATCGCTCACATTCTCTTGATTTCTTTTGTATGATAATTGAGTCTAAGATTGTGACGACAACCTCAATTGTGAGGAATGAAGGCCAGAGCTCGAAGGGATTGTATACAGAAAGCTAAAACATTGGCTGTTTGATAATATATAGATATAGAAATATATAAGACTAAGTGTAGCTTTTATTGTTGTAAAGTTTGTGTTATCAGAAGAATTTTATTTCAAAGTTTGAATAATTCAATGTTAATAAAGAAAATTTTCTATAATTTCATTTTGTTAGTATATTGAAACTGTTTTCTGAAGTAGGCTACTTCTATGGAACGCCATTAATGACAAAAAGTAGTTTCTAACAGTTTCGTATTATTTGACACATCGGGCGACACCTGGTGTTAGATGTCAGCATGACCTTCACGAAACCCTGATTTTTCACGAAATGGCCAGATTTTTCACAAAACGAATAAATTTTTCACGAAACAGCAAAATTTTTCACAAACCGAATCAATTTTCACGAAACAGCCAAATTAATCACGAAACGAATAGATTTTTCAAGAAACAGCCAAATTTTTCACGGAACGAATAGATTTTCTAAGAAACTGTTAGAATCTACTTAACTAATTTAGAATCTGTGAACTGACTTTTTGCGTTAATGGCGTTCCATATACTTCAAGCCTTCAATCTACTGTAGTTTTTAATAAACTATACTGCTATCTTACTGTCAGAAACAGATTAATCTCATACATTTGTAATTAATATTTTATAAAACTCTGTTTGTTTTAATATAGATTATTATCAATACGGATTTAATGTTGCTTATCAAAATCAGATTCAAAAATTAAATGAATGGAATTTTACATCTTACTCTTCTGCAACTAATAAGCTAATGAAGACAGCAACACCATGCAGTGTGCACTAAGTTTAAATTGGCCAGGCATTATGTTTCCTTTAATAAAGGCCAATAAGAACTGTTATTGAGGAGGGTAATGTATGACATGATCGTGATAACCCCTATTATCTCCCTTTAACAACAGTTCAATTTTCAAATAAAAACTTATCTTTCTTTTTTATTACAGAATTTATTTATCAAGAAGCTTTCCTGACAACGTACCGAACGTTTTTATCACCAAAAGAATTGATTGAGAAATTATTATATCGATTCTACAAGTTTCAACATGCTACAGATTCTAAAGTTCGACTGGCCAAAAATTCATTTTCATTGTTAATACGTGTTATAGATGAATTAGGGTAAGTTCATCTACATGGATGTTGATATTATAGAATTATATTACTTGCCCCTTATTGAGTATACCTACATGGATGTTGATATTATAGAATTATATTACTTGCCCCTTATTGAGTATATCTACATGGATGTTAATATTTTAGCATTATATTACTTGCCCCTTATTGAGTATACCTACATGGATGTTGATATTATAGAATTATATTACTTGCCCCTTATTGAGTATACCTACATGGATGTTGATATTATAGAATTATATTACTTGCCCCTTATTGAGTATACCTACATGGATGTTGATATTATAGAATTATATTACTTGCCCCTTATTGAGTATACCTACATGGATGTTGATATTATAGAATTATATTACTTGCCTCTTATTGAGTATACCTACATGGATGTTGATATTATAGATTATATTACTTGCCCCTTATTGAGTATACCTACATGGATGTTGATATTATAGAATTATATTACTTGCCTCTTATTGAGTATATCTACATGGATGTTGATATTATAGAATTATATTACTTGCCCCTTATTGAGTATACCTACATGGATGTTGATATTATAGAATTATATTACTTGCCCCTTATTGAGTATACCTACATGGATGTTGATATTATAGAATTATATTACTTGCCTCTTATTGAGTATACTACATGGATGTTGATATTATAGAATTATATTACTTGCCCCTTATTGAGTATACCTACATGGATGTTGATATTATAGAATTATATTACTTGCCCCTTATTGAGTATATCTACAAGGATGTTGATATTATAGAATTATATTACTTGCCCCTTATTGAGTATACCTACATGGATGTTGATATTATAGAATTATATTACTTGCCCCTTATTGAGTATACCTACATGGATGTTGATATTATAGAATTATATTACTTGCCCCTTATTGAGTATACCTACATGGATGTTGATATTATAGAATTATATTACTTGCCCCTTATTGAGTATATCTACAAGGATGTTGATATTATAGAATTATATTACTTGCCCCTTATTGAGTATACCTACATGGATGTTGATATTATAGAATTATATTACTTGCCCCTTATTGAGTATACCTACATGGATGTTGATATTATAGCATTATATTACTTGCCCCTTATTGAGTATACCTACATAGGTGTTAATATTATAGAATTAAACGCTTTTGTCTCAAAAATTTGCATTATTTCTTTTTTATAATTCATTCCTTATATTTAGCTTAATTATTTTATTTTAGAAATTTGGAGTTGAATGAAGAATTTAAATTTTTGCAGTTTAATAACTGGATGATTTAAGTTTTAAAAAGCCCTTTAAAGGATCTAGGTGTTGATTTTTATGCAATATTACCCAGCCCTTAGAGGATTCTAAGGATTGAAAGTAATAGAAAAATTGCCCCAGAGTATTCTCGTTAATTAACCATTAATTATGGACCAATTAAACAGAATGTTCTCTGGGCTTCAACGTAAGTTGATTTTATTTGTTATTCAAATCTTTCTTATACAACAGTCTTTAAGTTACTTCCCTTTTTACAACAAAGGTTACAAATTAAATTAATATTGTTCTGTTAACACAACTTAGTTAATATTGTTCTGTTAACGATCTTATTAATATTGTTCTGTTTAACAAACTTAGTTAATATTGTTCTGTTAACAAACTTAGTTAATATTGTTCTGTTAACAAACTTAGTTAATATTGTTCTGTTAACAAACTTAGTTAATATTGTTCTGTTAACAAACTTAGTTAATATTGTTCTGTTAACAAACTTAGTTAATATTGTCTGTTAACAAACTTAGTTAATATTGTTCTGTAACAAACTTAGTTAATATTGTTCTGTTAACAAACTTAGTTAATATTGTTCTGTTAACAATTAGTTAATATTGTTCTGTTAACAAACTTAGTTAATATTGTTTTCTGTAATCGACCCAATATTGGCCGATCTAAGGAGAAATAATGAAAAATGTAACATGTTCTGAAAACAATAATTTTGGCATTAACAGAATGTTCTTGGGCTCAACAATTGTTTTTTTGTTACAACTTTTAAAAAGTCTTTAAACCCTTTTTTAAAAAGGGTTTCAAACTTAGTTAATATTGTTCTGTTAACAAACTTAGTTAATATTGTTCTGTTAACAAACTTAGTAAAAATTGTTCTGTTAACAAAATTAGTTAATATTGTTCTGTTAACAATTTATTATAGGTTCTTTAAAACCCAGGTTGTTGTACACTTAAAATTTTTTTTTAAAATCTTGATATTGTGATTTACTTTTTGCTTTTAATTTAATGAAAATGTTTCTTTTTCGATTTTTCCCTTTTTAAGACAAAAGAATGTTTTTCTGTAATTTTTGACACGTTTTTCCACACGTTTGGGGTTTCTTACTTTTGGACAAGCTATCTCAATACTGTTACCCGTAATTTCAATAATTAATCAGTAATCACCCTTTGCATTCTCAAAAACACACTCTGGCCCAAACTATCTGAATATCAGCTTCCATTCATTTCACAAACTAGCACATCCCAATCATACCCATTACCTCCCTTGGAACAAGTTACCCCCCTTTCTTATGAATTTTTAAGCTTAAGTTTATTTTATTATGTTGCTTTAACTAGGTTTTTAATTTTTTAGTTCTGAGCATGTTTAACTGAGAAAATTGCATGAAGATTTTTAAATACTTGAGATTCAAATTTTAAATTTTAAAAATGTTTTTAGGTTTGTTGTTGTGTAGTAAGTTATTTTCTAACAGTTGAAATGTAGCCAATGAGACTGTCCAACCATTTCATAAACACAAGACTAAATATAACTCCCTTTGATGTCGCTCAAGTCTTTATTGTAGAGATTGTAGTCACATAAATGTGTCAGGAAAAAATTTGGGAGATTGGGGGGAAAAATTGGAAGATTGGGGGGAAAAATTTGGGTTTGATTGGGCAAAAGATTGGTGATTGAGCGAAAAATTTGGAAAAAATACTAAAAACAATTTTGCTTTTTCAAAAATTTTAATTCATGACTTTCCCCATAAATTACTTACACACAATGAAAGGAAAATTTAATTAAAAGAAGCTCGTGAAATATTGAACAAAATTTGTCACTTCCAATTTAACACTCTTCAGATACAAAATCATAAACAGTATTCTTGTTCATCATGGTAAAAAATTTGCTCACATTCTCTTGATTTCTTTTGTATGATAATTGAGTCTAAGATTGTGACGACAACCTTCAATTGTAAAGGAATGAAGGCCAGAGCTCGAAGGGATTGTATACAGAAAGCTAAAACATTGGCTTTTTGGGTAATATATAGATATAGAAATATATAAGACTAAGTGTAGCTTTTATTGTTGTAAAGTTTGTGTTATCAGAAGAATTTTATTTCAAAGTTTGAATAATTCAATGTTAATAAAGAAAATTTTCTATAATTTCATTTTGTTAGTATATTGAAACTGTTTTCTGAAGTAGGCTACTTCTATGGAACGCCATTAATGACAAAAAGTAGTTTCTAACAGTTTCGTATTATTTGACACATCGGGCGACACCTGGTGTTAGATGTCAGCATGACCTTCATGAAACCCTGATTTTTCACGAAATGGCCAGATTTTTCACAAAACGAATAAATTTTTCAGAAACACCCAAAATTTTTCACAAACCAAATCAATTTTCACGAAACAGCCAAATTAATCACGAAACGAATAGATTTTTCAAGAAACAGCAAAATTTTTCACGGAACGAATAGATTTTCTAAGAAACTGTTAGAATCTACTTAACTAATTTAAAATTCTGTGAACTGACTTTTTGCGTTAATGGCGTTCAATATACTTCAAGCCTTCAATCTACTGTAGTTTTTAATAAACTATACTGCTATCTTACTGTCAGAAACAGATTAATCTCATACATTTGTAATTAATATTTTATAAAACTCTGTTTTTTTTAATATAGATTATTATCAATACGGATTTAATGTTGTTTATCAAAATCAGATTCAAAAATTATATGAATGGAATTTTACATCTTACTCTTCTGCAACTAATAAGCTAATGAAGACAGCAACACCATGCAGTGTGCACAAAGTTTAAATTGGCCAGGCATTATGTTTCCTTTAAAAAAGGTTTTAAAGAACTGTTATTGAGGAGGGTAATGTATGACATGATCGTGATAACCCCAATTATCCCCCTTTTAACAAAAATTAAATTTTCAAATAAAAACTTATCTTACTTTTTTATTACAGAATTTATTTATCAAGAAGCTTTCCTGACAACGTACCGAACGTTTTTATCACCAAAGAATTGATTGAGAAATTATTATATCGATTTTACAAGTTTCAACATGCTACAGATTCTAAAGTTCGACTGGCCAAAAATTCATTTTCATTGTTAATACGTGTTATAGATGAATTAGGGTAAGTTCATCTACATGGAGGGTTAAAATTATAGAAATTTTATTACTTGCCCCTTATTGAGTATACCCACATGGAGGGTTAAAATTATAGAAATTTTATTACTTGCCCCTTATTGAGTATATCTACATGGAGGGTTTAAAATTTTAGCATTATATTACTTGCCCCTTATTGAGTATACCCACATGGAGGGTTAAAATTATAGAAATTTTATTACTTGCCCCTTATTGAGTATACCCACATGGAGGGTTAAAATTATAGAAATTTTATTACTTGCCCCTTATTGAGTATACCCACATGGATGTTGATATTATTTAAAATTTTATTACTTGGCCCCCTTTTTGAGTATACCCACATGGATGTTGATATTATAGAATTATATTACTTGCCCCTTATTGAGTATATCTACATGGATGTTAAAATTTTAGCATTATATTACTTGCCCCTTATTGAGTATACCCACATGGATGTTGATATTATTTAAAATTTTATTACTTGCCCCTTATTGAGTATACCCACATGGATGTTGATATTATAGAAATTTTATTACTTGCCCCTTATTGAGTATACCTACATGGATGTTGATATTATAGAAATTTTATTACTTGCCCCTTATTGAGTATACCCACAAGGATGTTGATATTATAGAAATTTTATTACTTGCCCCTTATTGAGTATACCTACATGGATGTTGATATTATAGAAATTTTATTACTTGCCCCTTATTGAGTATACCCACATGGATGTTGATATTATAGAAATTTTATTACTTGCCCCTTATTGAGTATACCCACATGGATGTTGATATTATAGAATTATATTACTTGCCCCTTATTGAGTATACCCACATGGATGTTGATATTATAGAAATTTTATTACTTGCCCCTTATTGAGTATACCTACATGGATGTTGATATTATAGAAATTTTATTACTTGCCCCTTATTGAGTATACCTACATGGATGTTGATATTATAGAAATTTTATTACTTGCCCCTTATTGAGTATACCCACATGGATGTTGATATTATAGAAATTTTATTACTTGCCCCTTATTGAGTATACCCACAAGGATGTTAAAATTATAGAAATTTTATTACTTGCCCCTTATTGAGTATACCTACATGGATGTTGATATTATAGAAATTTTATTACTTGCCCCTTATTGAGTATACCCACATGGATGTTGATATTATAGAATTATATTACTTGCCCCTTATTGAGTATACCCACATGGATGTTGATATTATAGAAATTTTATTACTTGCCCCTTATTGAGTATATCTACAAGGATGTTGATATTATAGAAATTTTATTACTTGCCCCTTATTGAGTATACCCACATGGATGTTGATATTATAGAATTATATTACTTGCCCCTTATTGAGTATACCCACATGGATGTTAAAATTATAGAAATTTTATTACTTGCCCCTTATTGAGTATACCCACAAGGATGTTGATATTATAGAAATTTTATTACTTGCCCCTTATTGAGTATACCCACATGGATGTTGATATTATAGAATTATATTACTTGCCCCTTATTGAGTATACCCACCTGGTGTTAAAATTATAGAATTAAACGCTAGTCTCATTAGCATTATTGGTCTGTATAATTCATTCCTTCATTTAGTCTTAAGATTTTATTTGAGATTTGGAATGAATGAATGAATGAATTGAATTATTGCAGTGCAATGGAACTGGATGATGAAGTAGTAAAAAGACTAATGGACCTAGTCTATGAATTATTATGTCAATCAGACCTAGTCTTAGCCAGGATTCTAAGGAAGAAAGTAATAGAAAAATGTGAACAGCGTGATTCTCGTCAAGAACCAACTAATTATGGACCAATTAATCAGAATGTGTCTCTGGGCTCAACGTAAGTTGTTTTATTTGTTATCAATCTTTCTTATACAACAGTCTTTAAGTTACCTTCTCTCTTACAACAAAGGTTACAAACTTAGTTAATATTGTTCTGTTAACAAACTTAGTTAATATTGTTCTGTTAACAAACTTAGTTAATATTGTTCTGTTAACAAACTTAGTTAATATTGTTCTGTTAACAAACTTAGTTAATATTGTTCTGTTAACAAACTTAGTTAATATTGTTCTGTTAACAAACTTAGTTAATATTGTTCTGTTAACAAACTTAGTTAATATTGTTCTGTTAACAAACTTAGTTAATATTGTTCTGTTAACAAACTTAGTTAATATTGTTCTGTTAACAAACTTAGTTAATATTGTTCTGTTAACGAACTTAGTTAATATTGTTCTGTTAACAAACTTAGTTAATATTGTTCTGTTAACAAACTTAGTTAATATTGTTCTGTTAACAAACTTAGTTAATATTGTTCTGTTAACAAACTTAGTTAATATTGTTCTGTTAACAAACTTAGTTAATATTGTTCTGTTAACAAACTTAGTTAATATTGTTCTGTTAACAAACTTAGTTAATATTGTTCTGTTAACAAACTTAGTTAATATTGTTCTGTTAACAAACTTAGTTAATATTGTTCTGTTAACAAACTTAGTTAATATTGTTCTGTTAACGAACTTAGTTAATATTGTTCTGTTAACAAACTTAGTTAATATTGTTCTGTTAACAAACTTAGTTAATATTGTTCTGTTAACAAACTTAGTTAATATTGTTCTGTTAACAAACTTAGTTAAAGGAATAATAAGCTTTATGTCAATAATACAATTTTCCGGTAAAAAGACATGTTATAATTACGTCCAAACTATAAAATGACACATATTTACCGTCAAAATTAAATATTACGCGATTTTCGACTGAAATTTTCATTTTATGGAGGCCGCCATTGATGGCTTTATGATCGTGAATATGCGAGATTATGACGTCACGTCGTAGATAGCAAGGTAAACAAACATGGCTGCTGACATTCAGTCTGATCAATTTGAGACAGAACGCAATCAATCTTGACAATCAGGACTAACAATAGCATGCCATAATCTACATTACAAGGACTGGATATTCCGGAAACAAATTTAGTATATATCATATCTAGACCGGACGGTACAGGTTGTAAATAAAAGAGACAGCGAAGTAGGCCTCGTCGAAATTCACAATTACTTTCGGCCTATACGTTTTTAATAAGGAATCAATTCGAATAGATTACCCGAGTACATACCTCCTCTAAGGATTTTATTTATCGAACCTAGTGTGTACTGTCAATGTCACCTGCCTTGCAAGGTATAGAAAAGTAGTTTTAGCCCCTGCTGGCCTTGGCTTGATTTGTCTAGCGTCGATGTTCTAACCCCTATTAATGCTAATTATATTATTGACTCACCTCAGTTTGTGCATTTCGCATTTCGCGTTTTTTTTTTATCGTTTTTGTAGACGGCAAATACGTCCATCCTTTGTGAGTAGTTTCCTGTGGACGCAAACGGTAGGAAAATCTGTTTCTTTCAGCAACTTACCAACGGGTGCAATCCCAGGACCAAAGCGGTTTTGTTTACCGACTTCGAAGCCGGCCGGTAGAATATGTTTTTCACACACGACTTTATTTGTTGAGAAATGAAACGTATCCAATGTCGAACCTGTACCGATGTTGTTGAGCTCTTTTGTAGATTCTTAGTGGGATCTCGTATTCGTTAATAGCTTACGTCTTTATTTCTCTACTTATTGTTAAGGCATACCCGAGCTTGACATTCCGCCATTTTGATATTCTATCTACGATGTGACGTCATGCTACGTGACGTTCCTAACAAAGATGGCGGCCCCCAGGTATTGGAATTTATTGATTTTAATTTGAAATATTAGACAAAATAAAATAGTATCAACAAAAAAAAAAAACTTTACAATATGTCCATTTCATCCAAGCCTATCACAAATTTACAAAGCTTATTATCCCTTTAATATTGTTCTGTTAACAAACTTAGTTAATATTGTTCTGTTAACAAACTTAGTTAATATTGTTCTGTTAACAAACTTAGTTAATATTGTTCTGTTAACAAACTTAGTTAATATTGTTCTGTTAACAAACTTAGTTAATATTGTTCTGTTAACAAACTTAGTTAATATTGTTCTGTTAACAAACTTAGTTAATATTGTTCTGTTAACAAACTTAGTTAATATTGTTCTGTTAACAAACTTAGTTAATATTGTTCTGTTAACAAACTTAGTTAATATTGTTCTGTTAACAAACTTAGTTAATATTGTTCTGTTAACAAACTTAGTTAATATTGTTCTGTTAACAAACTTAGTTAATATTGTTCTGTTAACAAACTTAGTTAATATTGTTCTGTTAACAAACTTAGTTAATATTGTTCTGTTAACATGTATTGTATCTCCTACGGCCTTCTCTCTCCAATATACCTGAGGCCCTGTATGCTACAGGCTGTGCACATTAATGATCCCTCAACAGTTGGAAATAAAAAAAAGTAGGTTTATGCTGCTGTTAGTGTTGAAACGGTTAGTGATTTTTACTAACCGGGTAACTTTCGGCAATAACCGTTGATTACCCGGTTAATCCCGGCTAATAATTCAAATGCTTATACCTGTATTATATTTGGTAAAAACGCATTTGCAGCTGAAACTGTGTGAACTAAACTGCAGTAGGGTCAACCATCGAAGACTTGACCAAGTTTTAGACCAGTTATTGGCTTGAAAAATATTAATGAATAAATTATCAAAGAGAATAGAAATACACAGACAGGCGCCAATGTCATTGCAACAGGATAGCCTCGAACAGATCAAAGGATTAAAATATCAGTTTTATCACGTAAGGGGAAACTGTTTCAATGAATCTATGCATCTAATCTCATAAATATTTATAACTGAACGCTTCTATTGGTTAACCTAATTTACGTAACGGTGCACACGACAACATAACTGCCAACAAGATAGACCCCATCATCCAGACCCAGTTATTGACTGTAAGTTTATAGAAAAAGGGACTTGATAACAGTTGTTTTAAATGTTTATTACATGGACATTTCTGTCAAAATAATGCCCTCTTTTAACTTCTTATACATTTGACGGTTAACCGATAATCTCAAATCAGGCCCGGGTAACCGTGAAATCCTACCCGGAATCGGTTAACTGATTAACCGTTTCAACACTAGCTGCTGTCCTAGCAAAATTCCCCTCCTTGCACACTGCATGGTGTAGTCTTCATTAGCCGTAAGGTGCAGTAGGACATACAACTCCATTCATTTCATTTTTATGCTTTCGGCCATCAACCTTTACCTATTCCATAAAAGGCTACTCTTAAGACAACAAGACTATCTCTAATAACATTCTGGTGCAAAAGAGTGATGTAAAACTCATTTCATTTTATTATTTTGCTGTTATACTTACTGGTATACTCAATTCATGGAAGGCAACTCTTAAATAACTTGGGGTAAAAACTGCATGGATTAACAATTTTACAATTCATAATCCTTCGAATGATTATTTGACCATACTATACATACAATACTTCTAAATTTTTGATTTATATAACTTATTATATTATCTATATATTTCAGCCCGGTTTTAGATTTATTAAGTTTTAAATCTCATGATATAGCAGAACAGATGACCTTAATGGATGCTGAACTCTTCCAGAAAATAGAGGTATTCTTTTATATTTTACATTCATTGTCTACTGGAAGGTTTTCCAAAGGTATCAAATCAGAAACCATTTTGAACTAAAACTTGTCAAGTCATCAAGGTATCAAATCAGAAACAGTTTGAACTAAAACTTGTCAAGTCATCAAGGTATCAAATCAGAAACAGTTTGAACTAAAACTTGTCAAGTTATCAAGGTATCAAATCAGAAACAGTTTGAACTAAAACTTGTCAAGTCATCAAGGTATCAAATCAGAAACAGTTTGAACTAAAACTTGTCAAGTCATCAAGGTATCAAATCAGAAACAGTTTGAACTAAAACTTGTCAAGTCATCAAGTATCAAATCAGAAACCGTTTTGAACTAAAACTTGTCAAGTCATCAAGGTATCAAATCAGAAACCGTTTTGAACTAAAACTTGTCAAGTCATCAAGGTATCAAATCAGAAACAGTTTGAACTAAAACTTGTCAAGTCATCAAGATATCAAATCAGAAACAGTTTGAACTAAAACTTGTCAAGTCATCAAGGTATCAAATCAGAAACAGTTTGAACTAAAACTTGTCAAGTCATCAAGGTATCAAATCAGAAACAGTTTGAACTAAAACTTGTCAAGTCATCAAGGTATCAAATCAAAAACCGTTTTGAACTAAAACTTGTCAAGTCATCAAGGTATCAAATCAGAAACAGTTTGAACTAAAACTTGTCAAGTCATCAAGGTATCAAATCAGTAACAGTTTGAACTAAAACTTGTCAAGTCATCAAGGTATCAAATCAGAAACAGTTTGAACTAAAACTTGTCAAGTCATCAAGGTATCAAATCAGAAACCAATTTGAACTAAAACTTGTCAAGTCATCAAGGTATCAAATCAGAAACAGTTTGAACTAAAACTTGTCAAGTCATCAAGGTATCAAATCAGAAACCATTTTGAACTAAAACTTGTCAAGTCATCAAGGTATCAAATCGGAAACCGTTTGAACTAAAACTTGTCAAGTCATCAAGGTATCAAATCAGAAACAGTTTGAACTAAAACTTGTCAAGTCATCAAGGTATCAAATCAGAAACAGTTTGAACTAAAACTTGTCAAGTCATCAAGGTATCAAATCGGAAACAGTTTGAACTAAAACTTGTCAAGTCATCAAGGTATCAAATCAGAAACAGTTTGAACTAAAACTTGTCAAGTCATCAAGTATCAAATCAGAAACAGTTTGAATTAAAACTTGTCAAGTCATCAAGGTATCAAATCAGAAAAAGTTTGAACTAAAACTTGTCAAGTCATCAAGGTATCAAATCAGAAACTGTTTTGAACTAAAACTTGTCAAGTCATCAAGGTATCAAATCAGAAACAGTTTGAACTAAAACTTGTCAAGTCATCAAGGTATCAAATCAGAAACAGTTAGAACTAAAACCTGTCAAGTCATAAAGGTATCAAATCAGAAACAGTTTGAACTAAAACTTGTCAAGTCATCAAGGTATCAAATCAGAAACAGTTTGAACTTAAACTTGTCAAGTCATCAAGGTATCAAATCAGAAACAGTTTGAACTAAAACTTGTCAAGTCATCAAGGTATCAAATCAGAAACAGTTTGAACTTAAACTTGTCAAGTCATCAAGGTATCAAATCAGAAACAGTTTGAACTAAAACTTGTCAAATCATCAAGGTATCAAATCAATAACAGTTTGAACTAAAACTTGTCAAGTCATCAAGGTATCAAATCAATAACAGTTTGAACTAAAACTTGTCAAGTCATCAAGGTATCAAATCAGAAACCGTTTTGAACTAAAACTTGTCAAGTCATCAAGGTATCAAATCAGAAACCGTTTTGAACTAAAACTTGTCAAGTCATCAAGGTATCAAATCAATAACAGTTTGAACTAAAACTTGTCAAGTCATCAAGGTATCAAATCAGAAACAGTTTGAACTAAAACTTGTCAAGTCATCAAGGTATCAAATCAGAAACCGTTTTGAACTAAAACTTGTCAAGTCATCAAGGTATCAAATCAGAAACAGTTTGAACTAAAACTTGTCAAGTCATCAAGGTATCAAATCAGAAACCGTTTTGAACTAAAACTTGTCAAGTCATAAAGGTATCAAATCGGAAACCGCTTGAACTAAAACTTGTCAAGTCATCAAGGTATCAAATCGGAAACCGTTTGAACTAAAACTTGTCAAGTCATCAAGGTATCAAATCAGAAACAGTTTGAACTAAAACTTGTCAAGTCATAAAGGTATCAAATCAGAAACCGTTTTGAACTAAAACCTGTCAAGTCATAAAGGTATCAAATCAGAAACAGTTTGAACTAAAACTTGTCAAGTCATCAAGGTATCAAATCAGAAACAGTTTGAACTAAAACCTGTCAAGTCATAAAGGTATCAAATCAGAAACAGTTTGAACTAAAACTTGTCAAGTCATCAAGGTATCAAATCAGAAACAGTTTGAACTAAAACTTGTCAAGTCATAAAGGTATCAAATCAGAAACAGTTTGAACTAAAACTTGTCAAGTCATCAAGGTATCAAATCAGAAACAGTTTGAACTAAAACTTGTCAAGTCATCAAAGTATCAAATCAGAAACAGTTTGAACTAAAACTTGTCAAGTCATCAAGGTATCAAATCAGAAACCATTTTGAACTAAAACTTGTCAAGGTATCAAATCGGAAACAGTTTGAACTAAAACTTGTCAAGTCATCAAGGTATCAAATCAGAAACCGTTTTGAACTAAAACTTGTCAAGTCATAAAGGTATCAAATCAGAAACAGTTTGAACTAAAACTTGTCAAGTCATCAAGGTATCAAATCAGAAACAGTTTGAACTAAAACTTGTCAAGTCATCAAGGTATCAAATCAGAAACAGTTTGAACTAAAACTTGTCAAGTCATCAAGGTATCAAATCAGAAACTGTTTTGAACTAAAACTTGTCAAGTCATAAAGGTATCAAATCAGAAACAGTTTGAACTAAAACTTGTCAAGTCATCAAGGTATCAAATCAGAAACAGTTTGAACTAAAACTTGTCAAGTCATCAAGGTATCAAATCAGAAACTGTTTGAACTAAAACTTGTCAAGTCATAAAGGTATCAAATCAGAAACAGTTTGAACTAAAACTTGTCAAGTCATCAAGGTATCAAATCAGAAACAGTTTGAACTAAAACTTGTTACTTGTCGAATCGTACTCAGCGTTGTTACGTCAATGGAACTCTTTCGTCTTCTCGAAGTATAAAGTATGGAGTACCACAAGGATCAATTTTAGGTCCCTTGTTGTTTAATCTTTATATTAATGATTTGCCATTGCATATTAACTCTAACTGTGATCTTTTTGCGGATGATACTACGATTTATACTTCTGGTAAATCGGTTACTGACATACAATTAAAATTGCAAGAAGATACTGATGCAATCTTAAACTGGTGTTCCTTTAATGTCATGATTTTAAATGAAAATAAGACCAAATGTATGTTAATTACAACTTCTCAAAAAAGAAAATATTCATCAGATTTATCAATTGAACTTAATAATCAATTTATTGAACAAGTTGAAAACTTTAAATTACTAGGTGTTACTGTGAATCAAAATCTCTCATGGACTCCGCACGTAAAGTTCGTTGCTAAAATTTTAAATACTAAGTTATTTCAACTGCGACAGTTAAGAAAGATCATGCCTGAAAAATATAGATCTATTTTTTATAAATGTCACTTTCAACCATATTTGGATTATTGTTCAACTATTTGGGATTCGCACGACATTGCATCGGCCGATATTTTACACAGGCAACAAAAAATTGCTTTTAGATTAATTCTTGGTTCTAAGTATAATACTGATTTGTCACTGAATCTTAAAAGGCTTAATATTTTTGACATTAAAACCAGGCATAATTTTAATTCGTATAAATTTATGTATAAAATTCTGAACAACTTGTCTCCTTCCTACCTTTCAAGCCTCTTTAGCTATAAACAGACGCCTTATTCTAGCATAAATTCAAAACTTGTGGTGCAAAAACCACGAATCAATTTGATTAAACAAAGTATTAAATACAAAGGATCAATTTTATGGAATGGTCTAGACGAAAATATTAAATCAGCATCAGATTTTAAGACTTTTCGAAGGATGATTCTTGGTAATCTTTCATTAACATAAGCATACTTCCTGTTACACGGGTATTCTTTTCACCAACTATAGGATTACTTGCTGATGGCTATCTTAACAATTGTGTTTCTCCATGATTTAATGATTTAAGTAATTTATTAATTTTATTTTTCCCTTTCCCACAGGTATATCACCACCAACAATTCTATTTTGGCCTATCTTGAACCATTTTGAAAATCTAAATTACTACTGTCGGGGGATGAGTAAACATCCTTAAAGCTGGTCTTGAGCATGGACAAATCCTACCTCCCCCTCCATAGAAAATAAGAACATAAAATGGAGTAGGGTTGGGTAGCCCGCTCGCAGCACATGCACTGACGCTTTGGCAATTCTTTTTTCTTTTTTTTTTCTTTTTTTTTTTTTTTTTTATATGTATGTTTTGATGTCTGATCGTCTCATGCAGATGTACTTGTCTATCCCTTGGTTTTTGTGGTCATGTACTTGATCGCAGAATGATGAATCTGTCCATTTTATACACATGTACTTGTGTATTTTAAAACTAATTGTACATTGAAATGATATATGGTTTTTGCTGTCATGTACTTGATCACCGGAAGATAAATCTGTCCATTATTTACACATGTAATTGTGTATTTGAAAATAAATTGTACGTTGAAATAATACGTGATTTTTTGCGGTCGTGTGCATGGCCGCGGGAACTATATATTACATCCATTTTATAAACAAATTGTAGGTTGAAAATCTGTCCATTCATGCACATGTACTTGTGTATTTTTAAACAAATTGTACGTGGAGTATTGTATATTTATTTGTGGTCATGTACTTGATCGCCGGAACATATATCTCTGTCCATTTGATACACATGTACTTGTGTATTTTTAGTATTTCAGACGAATTGTATATTGACATATTATGTATTTTCGATTTTATTTTCTTTTTTTTTTTTTTTTTTTTTTTTTTTTTTTTTTTCCAATGTATTGCCCCATGGGCTGAATGTGAGACAGGACCATGTCCTTGTGTATTGGGCCTAATTCTGACCCATGTAAAATAAAGAGTTTATTATTATTATTAAACAGTTTGAACTAAAACTTGTCAAGTCATCAAGGTATCAAATCAGAAACCGTTTGAACTAAAACTTGTCAAGTCATCAAGATATCAAATCAGAAACCGTTTTGAACTAAAACTTGTCAAGTCATCAAAGTATCAAATCAGAAACTGTTTGAACTTAAACTTGTCAAGTCATCAAGGTATCAAATCAGAAACTGTTTGAACTAAAACTTGTCAAGTCATAAAGGTATCAAATCAGAAACAGTTTGAACTAAAACTTGTCAAGTCATCAAGTATCAAATCAGAAAATGTTTGAACTAAAACTTGTCAAGTCATCAAGTATCAAATCAGAAACAGTTTGAACTAAAACTTGTCAAGTCATAAAGGTATAAAATCAGAAACAGTTTGAACTAAAACTTGTCAAGTCATAAAGGTATCAAATCAGAAACAGTTTGAACTAAAACTTGTCAAGTCATCAAGGTATCAAATCAGAAACAGTTTGAACTAAAACTTGTCAAGTCATCAAGGTATCAAATCAGAAACCATTTTGAACTAAAACTTGTCAAGTCATCAAGGTATCAAATCAGAAACAGTTTGAACTAAAACTTGTCAAGTCATAAAGGTATCAAATCAGAAACAGTTTGAACTAAAACTTGTCAAGTCATCAAGGTATCAAATCAGAAACCGTTTTGAACTAAAACTTGTCAAGTCATCAAGGTATCAAATCAGAAACAGTTTGAACTAAAACTTGTCAAGTCATCAAAGTATCAAATCAGAAACAGTTTGAACTAAAACTTGTCAAATCATAAAGGTATCAAATCAGAAACAGTTTGAACTAAAACTTGTCAAGTCATCAAGGTATCAAATCAGAAACCGTTTTGAACTAAAACTTGTCAAGTCATAAAGGTATCAAATCAAAAACAGTTTGAACTAAAACTTGTCAAGTCATCAAAGTATCAAATCAGAAACCGTTTTGAACTAAAACTTGTCAAGTCATAAAGGTATCAAATCAAAAACAGTTTGAACTAAAACTTGTCAAGTCATCAAAGTATCAAATCAGAAACCGTTCGAACTAAAACTTGTCAAGTCATCATGGTATCAAATCAGAAACAGTTTGAACTAAAACCTGTCAAGTCATAAAGGTATCAAATCAGAAACAGTTTGAACTAAAACTTGTCAAGTCATCATGGTATCAAATCAGAAACAGTTTGAACTAAAACTTGTCAAGTCATAAAGGTATAAAATCAGAAACCGTTATGAACTAAAACTTGTCAAGTCATCAAGGTATCAAATCAGAAACAGTTTGAACTAAAACTTGTCAAGTTATCAAGGTATCAAATCAGAAACAGTTTGAACTAAAACTTGTCAAGTCATCAAAGTATCAAATCAGAAACAGTTTGAACTAAAACTTGT
>JAUJPP010000011.1:4034473-4067338 GCA_030562195.1 Nipponacmea schrenckii
GTGGACTATACTGGTGGATTATATCGGTGTGTACTATATCTGGTGGATTATACTCTGGTGTGTACTATATACTGGTGTGTATTATACTCTGGTGTGTACTATATACTGGTGTGTATTATACTCGGGTGTGTACTATATACTGGTGTGCACTTATACTCGGTGTGTACTATATACTGGTGTGCATTATACTCTGGTGTGTACTATATACTGGTGTGTATTATACTCGGGTGTGTACTATATACTGGTGCGTATTATACTCGGGTGTGTACTATATACTGGTGTGTACTATATACTGGTGCGTATTATACTCTGGTGTGTACTATATACTGGTGTGTACTATATACTGGTGGCATTATAATCGGGTGTGACTATATACTGGTGCGCATTATACTCGGGTGGTACTATACTGGTGCGTATTATACTCGGTGTGTACTATATACTGGTGCGCATTATAATCGGGTGTGTACTATATACTGGTGTGTATTATACTCGGGTGTGTACTATATACTGTTGCCATTATACTCGGGTGTGTACTATATACTGGTGTGCATTATACTCTGGTGTGTACTATATACTGGTGTGTACTATATACTGGTGTGCATTATACTCTGGTGTGTACTATATACTGGTGTGCATTATACTCTGGTGTGTACTATATACTGGTGTGTATTATACTCGGGTGTGTACTATATACTGGTGTGCATTATACTCTGGTGCGTACTATATACTAGTGAAAGATGGCTTACCAGGCTAGGTAACGAGTGAAAGATAGCTTGCCAGGCTAGGTAGCGAACCAATAAAATGAAATGAAACAACAGATTACTAGCCATATTACCCTCCTAACACATCTTCATCAGCAGAAACTTTTTTACTAGCTATGCTAGGTAACGAGTGAAAGATAGCTTGCCAGGCTAGGTAACGAGTGAAAGATAGCTTGCCAGGCTAGGTAACGAGTGAAAGATAGCTTGCCAGGCTAGGTAACGAGTGAAAGATAGCTTGCTATGCTAGGTAACGAGTGAAAGATAGCTTGCTATGCTTGGTAACGAGTGAAAGATAGCTTGCTATGCTAGGTAACGAGTGAAAGATAGCTTGCTATGCTAGGTAACGAGTGAAAGATAGCTTGCTATGCTAAGGTAACGAGTGAAAGATAGCTTGCTATGCTAGGTAACGAGTGAAAGATAGCTTGCTATGCTAGGTAACGAGTGAAAGATAGCTTGCTATGCTAGGTAACGAGTGAAAGATAGCTTGCTATGCTAGGTAACCAGGTAAGTTACCTGATGAATATACACTCATATTGACTTTTCTTGAAAACTAACATTTTATGTTCATTCTAAAACCCTATTATCCCTTTAAGAAAATAACTAAAATATTTTCTGATTCTGCTGGAATAAAATGTGAATCTGACTCAGATTTAAAAACGTTTAATAAATATAAATTATGCGGTATATATATATCACAGACTTTCTTGTTGAATTGATACTGCATCTTAAAATGAACATAAAATATGAGTATATATTTATCAGTGAACTTACCTGGTGTTATAAAGTAACAGAATCCCTGTTTAATTTACAAAACTAAGTAATTATTGAAAAACGTGTTTTTATGGATAATTACTAAGTTCAGATTATATCAAGATTCTGTTATGTTATTTATGACAGCAGGTATATCTACTGATGAATATATACTCTTATTGACCAAATTCAAAATGTTCAATTTTCTGTTCATTCTAAGACTTAATTTCCTTTTAACATAATTAATCAATACATTACAATATATATAATGTTTCATATTTAAAAGAAATGACAGTTTCAATACCAGGACTTCAGGTTCAAAATATACATCAAATTTTGAGGGTCAAGTTGTAAGTAAGTTTGGTAACATGGTAACAAAACCTTGTTCAATAATTAAATTCCAACTAGGGACAGGTCACCAGTCTTCACGCCTACAGTACTTTTTTAACTCCAACTGCCATAAAACAGATCTCTCATCACTTTATTTCTATAAATTGTAAGAAATTAGACAATATCTAACAAAAGACCTAAAAGTCTGTATTTGCTGTTTACAATTGTTCCGAGACTGTATACCAAGATATTCTTAACAAAATAAAACACCAAAACATTTCGCAGATATCGTCTTTAACCAGGTAACTAAGTAACCAGGGTTACTATGAACAAACAATCTTCTAATTGGACGGCTGCTGTTTATTACCGAGTAAATCTAACGCTTTTTCACACGGTCCCATTATTTCCTAAAATATAATAAAATAGAACAAATAGATAACATGATTGGTTGTTCTGTTTTATTTACATAATAGACGTTCTGAGAAATTTGCAGGGAGGCAGCAAAACTTTCACTTGTCACAGTTAAACAGTTAAAAAATGGATCAAATTATCATCTTAATTGGGGATTAATTAATCAGGCAATGATAAAATTTTTAAGAGGTGAGATTAACACATGTCCCTGGCAATCAAAATACGAGTAAAGAATATTTTATTGATTATTAGTACAGAATTTCTATAACGTGTTAATACGTTTAGAGTAATTGACGGTAAATATAAAACTTACCGGATAATAGTAGGTTTAAATGCGTAGTTATAAACGTCCGATAATACAGTAGAGTAACCGACACAGATAAAACGCGAAAGATGGAGAAAGCCGGACGAAAGATGAGAAACAGAGTAATAAACCAAAAGAAAGACGGAGAAAGATAGAGAAAGCCGGAGAAAAACGGAGAAAGATGGAGAAAGACAGAGAAAAATCTGTTTTCAAAAGAAAAGAATGAAATATAAAAGCAATTGTATTAAATGCCTTAAAGGACACACAATTATTGAGGTCAAGGACACACAATTATAGAGGTCAAGGACACACAATTATAGAGGTCAAGGACACACTTTCTAGAAGTCAAGGACACACTTTCTAGAAGTCAAGGACACACAATTCTAAGGGTCAAGGACACATTACTTAAGGTCAAGACCTCCTCACCTGTACCCTAGAAAATTTTCTCTTCATTTCAACCAGATATTGAGTTATCTTATAGCTGATCATATCTAGACCCACTTCAACTATAAATAGTTTAACTAAGAATATTAACCAGCCTATTCAGTTGAATTTGATATTAAAACATCAGAATTCAATAAGTAGGAACCTGGATTAACACAATTATTATTTATCCCTTCATCAAATTACTTACAAGCCAAATTTGTTCAACACAAGAGAATACTGCTGTCTCTATCACATCTCGTTTAGGGAGTTAAAGGTTTTGTGTACTAATGATAAAGTCGCGAAAGCACAGGACCAGGAAGTCTGTTAGTATTGCAACTCCACTGTAGCCATATGTTAGCATAAAAAATTTTACATACCGTAATTAGCCAGCTGAACTATTAAATTAATGATTGATTCCACGACTTCAGCATTATCTTTATGTTGATTATACGCCTTGATAATTACTGGTATCCCACAATGCCCTTCACTATCTTCCGACGTTAAGACTCGATAGGCACACTCTTCTATATAAAAGATAAAATAACCAACTTAGAAAAAGAGTCCAGGTCTAACCTGATTTAGTCTGGTGTTGTAATTTAATGAACTCTAATGAGGTTCAGGTCTGTTATTTCTATGATGTAAGAACGACGCGATAGTTCAGATGAGAAAATATCATGGCCCTTTACATCATTCAACTGATTCAGTCTGTTGTTGTAATTTAATGGATTCTAATGAGGTTTGGGTCTGTTACTTCTGACGTAAGAACGACGCGATAGTTTCAGATGGCAACCAAACATTTCTCCTGCACATCTTTCAAATTATTGCGCCATATTATTGAAGCAAAATAAAAATGAATAAAGCAATACTAACCATCAGATTCCACTAGTCCTGTTAAAGCCATACAACTATTCTTAACGACTTTTGGATGACGAACGTGGGTTGATATTGCTCGTACAAGATGGCCGACACAATCTATGTCATTTACATAATCTAAGACAGAATCTGAAATTAATAAAAAAAAGTGTCTATATCAGATGAAATGGTGAAAAATTAAAAACATAAGATATATACTAACTAAGGTGATAATAGGTGGTTGAGGGAACAAAAGATAAAAAGCAATAACAAGAATGAGTGAGTAACAATGAAAATTAGATAAATTTAATGGAGTTTGTGGTGATACTCTTCTGTACCTATGGACCAATGCAGACTGGTGACAATAAGCAGTGTGCAATGAGAGAAATCTTGCCAAAAAGTTCTTAGACCTAAAATAGGTTTTAAACGGGACCTCAGATTATTAGCGTTCTAACTCAATTAAACACCTCACATCTCACTAAGAAAATCCAAAATACCTTGAATATCTCAAAAATTCACTTTTCTTTTTTTACCTACTAAGCTGGTCTCCAGGTTGAAGTTCCCTTTCAAATACAATTGAAAAATGCGTTAGCTTAATAGAGCCCCTATACAGCTCTCTACTGACAGGGTTGAAGTATTATCTCAACCTATACTAGGATTGAACCCTGGACTTCAGGTTTTAAGATTAAGTCTAATCAACTGCCAACAGGCTCTCTACTGACAGGAGGTAATTATCTCAACCTATACTAGGATTGAACCCTGGACCTTCAGGTTAGTGAGTAAGCGTCTAACTCTCTGAGCCAACATAGCTCCTGAGTAGCATTACAAAGTAGTTGTTTTAAATTGATCTGTGAGTTTATATCAGTGAGAGTAAAAGAGTTGAAGCTTACCATCCAGTGACAGTGAGATAATTGCTGCAGCAGCTGATTCACAAACATCTGAAGATGCCACATGTTTCTCTAAACAATTACAAACTTGTTTGAATGCTTGTAGAGTGGAACAGATCTGAAGATTATTTTCTAAAATAAACACATCATTTCATAAACCAAAGTTAATTACAAAGACCATTTAAAAAATATTGGGTAAGTTTCGTTTCATATCAATATTCATTTATCGTTACACATTTTACAGCTGACTTGACTGGAGTGGAATGTTGAAGAGAAATCCTATAAACTTTCAAGACTACCCCAGGTTGAATCCCCGAGTGGTATATTTGTCTAGATTGATAATAATGACTCACCATTGACTGCTAGACACCACAAGACTCTACAACATGTAGAAACTATATCTGTATTATTACTGAAGGTTGATAAAGCTGATAGAATATTAGTTATACATCCCACTTCACCCATTACTTCAGACGCCGTGGCTGAAATAACAATAATTATTAGGTAATATTTATATTTCTACTATCACTCCCTTCAATGAACTAATTAAACAAACTGGTGGTCATTTTTCGATGAACTGTAGTTTGTCACGTGATACTATGACGTGATTGACGTCGTCAAGGCACCACATAATGACACAATCTAAGATTTGTGGCAAATTCAAGGGAACTGATCATAAAAAAGTGAAAATTGCGTTAATAAAAGTATCTGAATGTAAATATAAGAATTAAACGTTGGTCTCACTAGCATTATTGGTGTGTAAACGTAGTTGATCATGCCACAAACATACATAAATCACTTCGTCATTTATTCAGTTTGTCACATGATCAACTACGTTTACACACCAATAATGCTAGTGAGACCAACGTTTAATCCTTAAATAATTAAATCACGATTCCGTTTACACAGTATCCCTTAATTTGATTGGACAACAGCAGTCACATGCCTCTGGTTTATATCTGTATTAACAGAATGAAAATATAAGCTACGCGTATTTATACATTGTACACAGATGTTTTCTGTTTATACATCCATAACCTGAAAAAATGTTTAGATCATTCCTTGAGTAATTAAGTAGAAGTTTAGAAGTGGACAGAAGGAGTCAAGTCACAATGCCTAACTCTTACTTGATATATCCCACTTCAAGCATTACTTCAAACATCAACAAACATTTACTTGATATATCCCACTTCAAGCATTACTTCAAACATCAACAAACATTTACTTGATATATCCCACTTCAAGCATTACTTCAAACATCAACAAACATTTACTTGATATATCCCACTTAAGCATTACTTCAAAACATCAAAAACATTTACTTGATATATCCCACTTCAAGCATTACTTCAAACATCAACAAACATTTACTTGATATATCCCACTTCAAGCATTACTTCAAATCAACAAACATTTACTTGATATGATATTATTGACCTAAAGCCTCATACTACATGTCAGTCAAATATTACATTATTTACAAATTCTTCAGAAAATATGAAATATTTCGTTAAAAATATTTCATTATTACATTTAAATGCATTGAATATTTCGTATAAGAAAATAACAAGGGTAGATTCGATGAAAAAATGGGTTCTGTTTTATAAATTATTACCCTGTGATTGGTCAGGATTTGTCAAAATATATTTTGAGAGTACATTGTATAATAATTATCAACTTTATCTGGTGTAAATATAAACAACTTGCTTCACCATTATTGATGCCACATCAAACAATAAAACTCACCATTGGCTGACAAAGACATTAATAAAGTTGCTGATTTTTGTTGTAGTTCTTCACAAGTAATATGTTGCTGTAAATTAGAATTAAGATATTGGTATATTTTATAACTCTAGTGCTGGGTATTGCCAATCATGCCACGATACACTATGTATCGCGTTACAAGGGTCACGATACAATACGTATCACGATACGGGGTAATAGATAAAGAGTAAAAAAATTCTCCAGGGTTTCAATATTTTATTTTATATACTTATATTTTAAGGTAACAGAAAGTGTCTACTAGAAATTTAACTAGTTTTCTCACATATTTCACTTATAAACTAGTAACTAAAAAATAATTAAGCCTGATTGTCTACTGACTTAAATATCAAATAAGTTATTTGAAAACAATGGATTTCAGAGAAGTCCTCAAAAGGAATTTATGATAGTGTTAGCTTGCTTCACCGACTAGTAAATAAAATATAACATTTATGGAATGTCATTAATCGTCAGGTATCGATACACAACCTTGCGATATGATACATGTATTGTGGCAAGTCGTATCGCGATACATTGATTCAGCGATACATCGTACCAGCACAAACCTCTAGTACACAGGTCCTCAGTTTATTGTCCTATCCAAATAACCTTTTCTATGTCAGCCTTTTCGACCTGCATCACTGACAAATGAAAACCAGGTTGAAAAATTGGAAAGCATTATCTTGTCCTATACTGAGCTCTGGAACTTCAAGTTAGCCAGCATGCTGAGATACCATGGTTACCAGTTTATATTTTAAAAAGACAAAAAGCATAGAATATAAAAATACAAACCTTCATAGCAAAAGATATAACTGAAATAATTTCTGATGAAAATAAAATATCTTCTCCTTCCGCTTAAAATACAGAAACAAAATATGTTTTTCAATAAACTTAATGGGAATATATTTCCAGAACAGCGGTATAAGCCAACTCATTTTACGATTTCCAACTGTCGAGGGATCTTTAAAATGCACAGTCTGTAGTACATGGGGCCTCAGTTTATTGTCCCATCTGAACAGCTACAGGCTATTTCCATGTCAGTCTGAAAACTAGATATGAAACAGATCTCGAGTCTAAGGAAATGAAACCTGCTCTGACTTGGATGTTTTTCAAAAATTATTACCTCTAAGAACCAGATTATTCAACACGGAACAACCAGCAATCTGTATGTCTTTATCATTGATATTATTTTTCATTGCCATGGCAACCAATTTTTTACTTCTATCATCCAATAGTACACCATCCTCTGTATCTGTTAGACCAATGAGCTGCTGTAAACCTTCACGGACCTGAACTTCATGATCAATTGATTTAGCGATATGTTCTAGTACAGACAGAAGGCCTTGTGATTCTTGTGAAAGAGCAGCTGAAAATAGACAAAATTAACTTTACCATGTGAGTTGTCTCCCCTCTCTAACGCTGTCATTTTGTGACAAAAACAAAACGTTTATTCCAAGTCTTATGCTTCCCAGAATACATCTTTTGTTCGCAAAATCCTAAATTTAGACCAGAATTCTTATGAAGTTGATGTGTCATCTAACAGGAAAATTTTCAAAAGACGAGTACAGAAATGGCTAAATTTAATATAAACATTAATACTGTATATATCAAAACAGAAAAAATAGTTTCCAGATGTGTTTGAAACTAATTTATTTAGGTTGCATAAAAATAGATTGATCCAATATAATACTTACAAATAGTACTACCAGATTCTTCTTGGCGTTTCTTTTTATCAATCAGATAAATATCACTTAGTTCTAGACATTCTTTAATATAGCTATTCTCTAACAGTTCTCTATAACATATACAATGGTAGTGTTATTATTATAACTGACTGTACTATAGAACTAACACTCTAACTGACTGTACTATAGAACCAACACTCTAACTGACTGTACTATAGAACCAACACTCTAACTGACTGTACTATAGAACCAACACTCTAACTGACTGTACTATAGAACCAACACTCTAACAGACTGTACTATAGTACCATACTGTACTATAGAACCAACACTCCAACTGTACTATAGAACCAACACTCTGTACTTGACTGTACTATAGAACCAACACTCTCAGACTGTACTATAGAACCAACACTCTAACTGACTGTACTATAGAACCAACACTCTAACTGACTGTACTATAGAACCAACACTCTAACTGACTGTACTATAGAACTAACACTCTAACAGCTGTGCTATAGAACCAACACTCTAACTGACTGTACTATAGAACCAACACTCTAACTGACTGTACTATAGAACCAACACTCTAACTGCTGTACTATAGAACCAACACTTTTAACTGACTGTACTATAGAACCAACACTCTAACCGACTGTACTATAGAACCAACACTCTAACTGTCTGTACTATAGAACCAACACTCTAACCGACTGTACTATAGAACCATACTGTACTATAGAACCAACACTCTAACTGCTGTACTATAGAACCAACACTCTAACTGACTGTACTATAGAACCAACACTCTAACTGACTGTACTATAGAACCAACACTCTAACTGCTGTACTATAGAACCAACACTCTAACTGCTGTACTATAGAACCAACACTCTAACTGCTGTACTATAGAACCAACACTCTAACCGCTGTGCTATAGAACCAAAACTCTAACCGCTGTACTATAGAACCAACACTCTAACTGACTGTACTATAGAACCAACACTCTAACTGACTGTACTATAGAACCAACACTCTAACTGACTGTACTATAGAACCAACACTCTAACTGCTGTACTATAGAACCAACACTCTAACAGACTGTGCTATAGAACCAACACTCTTTAAACCCCTGTACTATAGAACCATACTGTACTATAGAACCAACACTCCAACTGTACTATAGAACCAACACTCTAACTGACTGTACTATAGAACCAACACTCTCACTGACTGTACTATAGAACCAACACTCTAACTGACTGTACTATAGAACCAACACTCTAACTGACTGTACTATAGAACCAACACTCTAACTGACTGTACTATAGAACTAACACTCTAACTGCTGTACTATAGAACCAACACTCTAACCGACTGTACTATAGAACCAACACTCTAACTGACTGTACTATAGAACCAACACTCTAACCCGTGCTATAGAACCAACATTCTAACTGACTGTACTATAGAACCAACACTCTAACCGACTGTGCTATAGAACCAACACTCTAACTGACTGTACTATAGAACCAACACTCTAACCGACTGTACTATAGAACCAACACTCTAACTGACTGTGCTATAGAACCAACACTCTAACCGCTGTACTATAGAACCAACACTCTAACTGACTGTACTATAGAACCAACGCTCTAACTGACTGTGCTATAGAACCAACACTCTAACCGACTGTACTATAGAACCAACGCTCTAACTGACTATGCTATAGAACCAACACTCTGACCGCTGTGCTATATATATAGAACCAACACTCTAACTGACTGTACTATAGAACCAACACTCTAACTGACTGTACTATAGAACCAACGCTCTAACTGACTGTGCTATAGAACCAACACTCTAACTGCTGTACTATAGAACCAACACTCTAACTGCTGTACTATAGAACCAACACTCTAACTGCTGTACTATAGAACCAACACTCTAACCGCTGTGCTATAGAACCAAAACTCTAACCGCTGTACTATAGAACCAACACTCTAACTGACTGTACTATAGAACCAACACTCTAACTGACTGTACTATAGAACCAACACTCTAACTGACTGTACTATAGAACCAACACTCTAACTGCTGTACTATAGAACCAACACTCTAACTGACTGTACTATAGAACCAACACTCTTTAAAAACCGCTTGTGCTATAGAACCAACACTCTAACCGCTGTGCTATAGAACCAAAACTCTAACCGACTGTACTATAGAACCAACACTCTAACTGACTGTACTATAGAACCAACACTCTAACTGACTGTACTATAGAACCAACACTCTAACTGCTGTGCTATAGAACCAACTTCTAACTGACCTTGTGCTATAGAACCAACACTCTAACCGACTGTACTATAGAACCAACACTCTAACTGTCTGTACTATAGAACCAACACTCTAACCGACTGTACTATAGAACCAACACTCTAACTGACTGTACTATAGAACCAACACTCTAACTGCTGTACTATAGAACCAACACTCTAACTGACTGTACTATAGAACCAACACTCTAACTGACTGTGCTATAGAACCAACACTCTAACTGACTACTATAGAACCAACACTCTAACTGTACTATAGAACCAACACCTCTGACCGCTGTGCTATATATATAGAACCAACACTCTAACTGACTGTACTATAGAACCAACACTCTAACTGACTGTACTATAGAACCAACACTCTAACTGACTGTACTATAGAACCAACACTCTAACTGCTGTACTATAGAACCAACACTCTAACTGCTGTACTATAGAACCAACACTCTAACTGCTGTGCTATAGAACCAACACTCTAACCGCTGTGCTATAGAACCAAAACTCTAACCGCTGTACTATAGAACCAACACTCTAACTGACTGTACTATAGAACCAACACTCTAACCGACTGTACTATAGAACCAACACTCTAACTGACTGTACTATAGAACCAACACTCTAACTGCTGTACTATAGAACCAACACTCTAACTGACTGTGCTATAGAACCAACACTTTAACCGCTGTGCTATAGAACCAACACTCTAACCGCTGTACTATAGAACCAAAACTCTAACCGACTGTACTATAGAACCAACACTCTAACTGACTGTACTATAGAACCAACACTCTAACTGACTGTACTATAGAACCAACACTCTAACTGACTGTACTATAGAACCAACACTCTAACTGACTGTACTATAGAACCAACACTCTAACTGACTGTACTATAGAACCAACACTCTAACTGACTGTACTATAGAACCAACACTCTAACTGACTGTACTATAGAACCAACACTCTAACCGACTGTGCTATAAACAACACTCAATTGCTTGCCAGAATTATGATAGCTAGAGAACCAACCTCTAAATACTGTATTAGAACCAACACTTACATTGACTGTTTTCTTTTTTAGAAACAACGCTCTAACATTTATAGAATCAAACAATCAAACTACCGTAAAAACCCTTCACTCAATTTCTTAAAAACACTTTTAAAATTACTGTGCTTAACTTAATTTCTTTAATTTTTCTGTTTCTTAGAATCAACATCAAACGCTTTTACAGAGAAACAAAATCAACCAACTGTCCTATAAAAAACACTCTAACTCTGTCATAAAACCCACACTTTTTTAAATACTTCATGCCCATCTAAGTTCTTAGAACCAACAAATCTAACAGTATGATATAGAACCAAACCCAATGATGATATAGAACCAAACTAATGTATGATATAGAACCAAACCTAATGTATGATATACAAACAACTAATGTATGATATACAACCAACTAATGTATAATATACAACAACTTAATGTATGATATACAACAACTAATGTATGATATACAACAAACTAATGTATGATATACAACAACTAATGTATAATATTTCAACAACTATGTATGATATACAACAACTAATGTATGATATATACAACAACTAATGTATGATATACAACAAACTAATGTATGATATATACCCAAAAACTAACAGTATGATATAGAACAACTAATGTATGATATACAACAACTAATGTATGATATACAACAACTAATGTATAATATTTATACAACAACTAATGTATAATATACAACAACTAATGTAAAATAATATATACAACAACTAATGTATGATATACAACAACTAATGTATAATATACAACTAATGTATAATATACAACAACTAATGTATGATATACAACAACTATTGTATGATATACAACAACTAATGTATAATATACAACTAATGTATGATATACAACAACTTATGTATAATATACAACCAATGTATGATATACAACAACTATTGTATAATATACAACCAATGTATGATATACAACAACTATTGTATAATATACAACCAATGTATGATATACAACAACTATTGTATGATATACAACAACTAATGTATAATATACAACAACTAATGTATGATATACAACAACTTATGTATAATATACAACCTTTGTATGATATACAACAACTATTGTATGAAGTATGTATGATATGCAACCAATGTATGATATACAAAACTAATGTATGATATGCAACAACTTATGTATGATATACAACAAGTAATGTATGATATACAACAACTAATGTATAATATACAACAACTAATGTATGATATACAACAACTAATGTATAATATACAACTAATGTATGATATACAACAATTTATGTATAATATACAACCAATGTATGATATACAACAACTAATGTATAATATACAACCAATGTATGATATACAACAACTAATGTATAATATACAACTAATGTATGATATACAACAACTAATGTATGATATAGAACAACTAATGTATAATATACAACCAATGTATGATATACAACAACTATTGTATGATATACAACAACTATTGTATGATATACAACAACTAATGTATGATATACAACAACTAATGTATGATATACAACAACTAATGTATGATATACAACAACTAATGTATGAAGTATGTATGATATACAACAACTAATGTATGATATACAACAACTACTGCATGATTTACAACATCTAATGTATGAAGTATGTATGATATACACCAACTAATGTATGATATAAAACAACCTTTGTATGATATACAACAACTATTGTATGAAGTATGTATGATATGCAACCAATGTATGATATACAAAACTAATGTATGATATGCAACAACTTATGTATGATATACAACAATTAATGTATGATATACAACAACCAATGTATGATATACAACAACTATTGTATGATATACAAAAACTAATGTATGAAGTATGTATGATATACAACAACTAATGTATGATATACAACAACTACTGTATGATATACAACAACTAATGTATGAAGTATGTATGATATACAACAATTAATGTATGATATACAACAACTAATGTATGATATACAACAACAAATGAATGATATACAAAAACTAATGTATGAAGTATGATATACAACAACTACTGTATGATATACAACAACTAATAAAGAACTCTAGATACAATTTATGAAATAAACCTTACAGTAAAATTTAAACTTACAGAGTGTGTTTCTGGTATTGGTGCTAGCATCAGCCATGACAGTTGCTACACCGAAATCAGCTAAACATAATGTCTGGTTGTCTTGAAGGAATATGTTGCTGGGTTTTAAATCCCTAAAAATTAAAACCCATTATATATCATTCTTATCATAAATCTAGTTTTATACTAACCCAATGTAAAAAATTTCAAAAACATTATACACAAACACCCTTAATTTCTAGTATCTGCAGTCAAGGGAAGTGGCTGGATGTGGTACTTAATGCAGGTGGCCATTGAATACAGGTGGAGGAAGCAGGGCTGTTGATTTATTTTTTCCCAAATAGTATCCAACTGTAAAATGTATTTCAATGCCATAAATGTTTTTACGATAACTTTTACCGACGATGTACTTCAGGTTAAACATGAGAAAAACAAAGTGTTTTGAATGACACCAATACTGAGAAAAACGACGGTAAAAATGTTTCTCGTGGTTGTTCCGATTTGTCTATAAATAGGTAAGCAGAAAAGAACGATAAAACTTTTATAATTACGCACAATTTTTCCAAGGAATAGGAAAATTTCAATAGTAAATGACCTGCCAATGACATTTAATTAAACTTTCTGTCAACTTTATAACTGTTAAAAAGAAGAATTCTCAATGACCGGCAAACTATCATCGTCAAGAATTCTAATATGTGAGGGCCGACATTTTCTTCGTCATGTTTACGTTGTTCCTCCGAGGAAGTCGTAATGAGGGGGGAAATACACACATGTTTACATGTCAATATCCAATATGATGCTTTATAAGTAAAATGTCAGGATTAAGATTAAAAGATTAAGTAATAAAAAAAAGCCGACACATGATCAAAGAAGTCAAGGTCAATTGAACATCGTGGATTCAATCTGATTGTATTTCACCCGTCAATCGGCCGTTAATTAACAGGATTATATGACTGCTTGGGGTAAAACTGATTGACCGTTAGTGGGTTAGACAGGTTCGTGATAAATACAGGTAAATTTAATTGAAAATCGCAAGGGAGGAAATTTGAATGACCGTTAGAGCAGGGTCACGCTGAATAGAGGTGACCGCATGACCAGTATTGACTGTATTTTACATGGGTCAGAATTAGGTGCAATACACAAGGACATGGTCCTGTCTAACATTCAGCCCATAGAGACAAACATAGACTCTTTATTTTACATGGGTCAGAATTAGGTCCAATACACAAGGACATGGTCCTGTCTAACATTCAGCCCATAGAGACAAACATAGACTCTTTATTTTACATGGGTCAGAATTAGGTTCAATACACAAGGACATGGTCCTGTCTAACATTCAGCCCATAGAGACAAACATAAACTCTTTATTTTACATGGGTCAGAATTAGGTGCAATACACAAGGACATGGTCCTGTCTAACATTCAGTCTATAGAGACAAACATAGACTCTTTATTTTACATGGGTCAGAATTAGGTGTAATACACAAGGACATGGTCCTGTCTAACATTCAGTCCATAGAGACAAACATAAACTCTTTATTTTACATGGGTCAGAATAAGGTTCAATACACAAGGACATGGTCCTGTCTCACATTCAGCTCATAGAGACAAACATAGACTCTTTATTTTACATGGGTCAGAATTAGGTTCAATACACAAGGACATGGTCCTGTCTAACATTCAGCTCATAGAGACAAACATAGACTCTTTATTTTACATGGGTCAGAATTAGGTTCAATACACAAGGACATGGTCCTGTCTAACATTCAGCTCATAGAGACAAACATAGACTCTTTATTTTACATTGGTCAGAATTAGGTTCAATACACAAGGACATGGTCCTGTCTAACATTCAGTCTATAGAGACAAACATAGACTCTTTATTTTACATGGGTCAGAATTAGGTTCAATACACAAGAACATGGTCCTGTCTAACATTCAGTCCATAGAGACAAACATAGACTCTTTATTTTACATGGGTCAGAATTAGGTTCAATACACAAGGACATGGTCCTGTATAACATTCAGTCTATAGAGACAAACATAGACTCTTTATTTTACATGGGTCAGAATTAGGTTCAATACACAAGGACATGGTCCTGTCTAACATTCAGTCTATAGAGACAAACATAGACTCTTTATTTTACATGGGTCAGAATTAGGCCCAATACACAAGGACATGGTCCTGTCTAACATTCAGTCTATAGAGACAAACATAGACTCTTTATTTTACGTTGGTCAGAATTAGGTTCAATACACAAGGAAAAGGTCCTGTCTAACATTCAACCCATAGAGACAAACATAGCATCTGTATTTTACGTGGGTCAGAATTAGGTCCAATACACCAGGACATGGTCCTGTCTAACATTCAGTCCATAGAGACAACTATAGACTCTTTATTTTACATGGGTCAGAATTAGGTCCAATACACCAGGACATGGTCCGGTCTAACATTCAGCCCATAGAGACAACTATAGACTCTTTATTTTACATGGGTCAGAATTAGGTCCAATACACCAGGACATGGTCCTGTCTAACATTCAGCCCATAGAGACAACTATAGACTCTTTATTTTACATGGGTCAGAATTAGGTCCAATACACCAGGACATGGTCCGGTCTAACATTCAGTCCATAGAGACAAACATAGACTCTTTATTTTACGTGGGTCAGAATTAGGTCCAATACACAAGGACATGGTCCTGTCTAACATTCAGCCCATAGAGACAAACATAGACTCTTTATTTAACATGGGTCAGAATTAGGTCTAATACACAAGGACATGATCCTGTCTAGCATTCAGCCCATAGAGACAAACATAGACTCTTTATTTTACATGGGTCAGAATTAGGCCCAATACACAAGGACATGGTCCCGTCTAACATTCAGCCCATAGAGACAAACATAGACTCTTTATTTTACATGGGTCAGAATTAGGTCCAATACACAAGGACATGGTCCTGTCTAACATTCAGCCCATAGAGACAACTATAGACTCTTTATTTTACATGGGTCAGAATTAGGTCCAATACACAAGGACATGGTCCGGTCTAACATTCAGTCCATAGAGACAAACATAGACTCTTTATTTTACATGGGTCAGAATTAGGTCCAATACACAAGGACATGGTCCTGTCTAACATTCAGCCCATAGAGACAAACATAGACTCTTTATTTTACATGGGTCAGAATTAGGTCTAATACACAAGGACATGATCCTGTCTAGCATTCAGCCCATAGAGACAAACATAGACTCTTTATTTTACATGGGTCAGAATTAGGTCCAATACACAAGGACATGGTGCTATCTCACATTTAGCCCATAGAGACAAACATAAAATTTTAATTTTACAAGGGTCAATTTTAAGTTCAATACACATGGACATGGTCCTGTCTAAAATTCAGCCTATTGTGACTATAAGTGCATTTCCACTTAGAATTGTGAAGTAAAGCTAGCTTTAAAGCTAGACTTATTGCCGAACACGCTGCGTTTCCACTGAGTTCATCTGGTTCCGGAACAACTTTAGTCTCGATAAAAAAAAGTGGCACATTATTTACAGCTTGCGATTAACAAGACTACTGATGTCGGGTGTGGGACCGTAAAACTAGTACTTCTCTATTGCCGAACAAGAAAAAGCCAGCTTTAAAGCAAAAAGGGCGGTTTCTGTTCCTGAACCGTAATGGTTCGCCAATTTAACAAGTGGAAACACAGAAAATCTAGCTTAAAGCTGGCTTTTTGGCCAAGTGGAAGCACAGCTTATATAATGAATGGTATGGGAAAAAAAAGGAAAAAATTAGCGGATGTTTAAGATACAAAAGAATATGTTTGTTTATTAGATTGACAAATTTTATGTCTGCTCTCTAGTTTTAGTCTCAACTCAGTAAGTTTTGAAATATTTACAAACATTATAAAACATACCTGTGTAGAACTCCCTTTTTATGAACGAATATCAAAGCTTCAATAATTTCTCCCAGGTATTTTTTAACCGTGGATTCTTCAATCTTGTCTTTTCGATCTTGATAAGATTTAATAATTGTCTGTAAATCACTATTATTATAATACTTCATCACGATACATAGATACATTGATGACGTCTGTAATATAAACAAAGGGAGATAAACTAATTAACGATAGTTCTGTTAATTATCAACATACTATATATTCCTTAATTATGAAGAAAAACTTCTGAGGCCTAATTCTTGAACAACTTAACTTAAATAAAATATATATTTTAAGTATACTGTTCTCTGGGGCTTCATTCTCGAAAACTTTCTGCATTTTATCATAAATTTATTTTGCTCGTATGATCTTTAGAAAACCCAACATGATTTTGGAGTCATCTGATTGGTCAATTAGTAAAATTGTTTATAACTAAGTTTTTTTTATCCAATCAGATTACTGTATTCATTAAAATCTGGATTTTATTTAAAAGTTAAGTTTTGTTGAATCAGATCCCTGATAGGATTGTAAACTAAGATGAAAATTAATTTTAGTAATTGACCAATCAGATGACACTAAAATCATCTTAAGTTTTTTGAGAATAAGGCCCCCGTCTGTTGTTAGACAAAATGCCGCCATAAATTAGCCAAGAAGTGAATATAGAAATCAATATTTTACCGATTTATCCCAAGTGACATAAAAATCTTTGTAGGTACAAATATAAGGATGATGTAATTTCTGTAGTTCTACAGCCTAAAAAATATCAAGAAACATTCCAATGAAGTAAGCTTACAGTATACTAATGTTTTAATGTAATCTGTCATGCCCCTATCTTACCTGCCTTGCCCCCCTACCTCAATCTGTCTTAACCTGCCTTGCCTCTGTCTTAATCTGCCATTCCCCTGGCTAAATCTACCATACACCTGTCTAAATCTACCATACACCTGTCTAAATCTACCATACACCTGCCTAAATCTACCTTGCCCCTACCTTAATCTACCATACACCTGTCTAAATCTGCCTTGCCCTGTCTAAATCTACCTTGCCCTTACCTTAATCTACCATACACCTGTCTTAATCTGCCTTGCCCTGTCTAAATCTACCATACACCTGTCTAAATCTACCATACACCTGTCTAAATCTACCATACACCTGTCTAAATCTACCTTGCCCCTACCTTAATCTACCATACACCTGTCTAAATCTACCATACACCTGTCTAAATCTACCATACACCTGTCTAAATCTGCTTTGACCCTACCTTAATCTGCCTTGCCCTGTCTAAATCTACCATACACCTGTCTAAATCTACCATATACCTGTCTAAATCTACCATATACCTGTCTAAATCTACCATACACCTGTCTAAATCTACCATACACCTGTCTAAATCTACCATACACCTGTCTAAATCTACCATACACCTGTCTAAATCTGCCTTGCCCTGTCTAAATCTACCATACACCTGTCTAAATCTACCATATACCTGTCTAAATCTACCATACACCTGTCTAAATCTGCCTTGACCCTACCTTAATCTGCCTTGCCTTGGTCTTAATCTGCATAGACCCTGTCTTAATCTACCATTCCTCTGTCTAAATCTACCATACACCTGTCTAAATCTGCCTTACCCCTGCTTGCCCCTACCTGAACCTGCCTTGCTCCTGTCTTAATCGGCCTTGCCCCTACCTTAATCTGCCTTGCTCCTGTCTTAATCGGCCTTGACCCTACCTGAACCTGCCTTGCTCCTGTCTTAATCGGCCTTGACCCTACCTGAACCTGCCTTGCTCCTGTCTTAATCGGCCTTGCCCCTACCTGAACCTGCCTTGCTCCTGTCTTAATCGGCCTTGCCCCTACCTGAACCTGCCTTGCTCCTGTCTTAATCGGCCTTGACCCTACCTTAATCTGCCTTGCCTTGGTCTAAATCTGCCTAGACCCTGTCTTAATCTACCATTCACCTGTCTTAACCTACCATACACCTGTCTAAATCTGCCTTACCCCTGCTTGCCCCTACCTGAACCTGCCTTGCTCCTGTCTTAATCTGCCTTGCCCCTACCTTAATCTACCATGCCCCGTCTTGCCCTGCCAGTGAAATTTAGATTAGAGATTTACATCACTACAGCTTGAAATCATAAATTATTATTGTCTCACCTCTCTATATGCTTCATTAGCTTCACTCTCATCGTGACATTCAATCTAAAATAGAACACACAAATTTCTTTTTTAACAAGACTCCTTTTAAACCTAAAACTTAAATTAATTGGTAGACAGCTTCCAATTCTAGAAGGAATCACAAATGGCCCAGATGTACATGCATCATGTTGTGGCCAAGTCACTTTCAAGTGGTACGTAAAAATGAAATGGAGTTTTAAATCCTACTCTTCTGAACCTAATGGGAAATACCATGCAGTGTGCAATGAGGGAAAATTTGAAAAAGCAGCATAAGAAAATTTATTTTGCGATTTCCAACTGTCAATTGAGATCTGACATGCACACAAGGTCTTGGTTGATTATCCCATCTGAACGACTAGATGCCTTTTGTCAGTCTCACAGACCTGCATCACTGGCAGGGGGAACCGTGTTGAAAAATCAGAAGCTTGGACCTTTTAGCGAATGATACACTTTTATTTACCATGTCAGTCTAGTTGTAAGACTAGTGGTAAGACAGGTGTTTGAAAGAGTTGAAACTGACGATATAGAAGTATTTACTAAAGTTGATCAGGTTTCCATATTTAACTATTGAGCAAAGCAAACGATTTTGAGAATTTTTTTCAAGAGAGAGATGAACTATTAGTCTCATAATGGTTATCTTAGAATATTTTTGTAAAATGATGTTTAAAAATAATGACTTTTCCAGTGGTTAACATTTTCATCACCTCAAAAACAACCATAAACTCTCAGTAGTATTTTGTAGTTGATATTTCATTATGAAAATTTTAATCCCAAATTCAAATCAAACAACAGTACCGGTACGGTATAGTCTAGTCTGGACTGTAGAGATTAGTAGGCCTGGAGCTTGAAAATGTTTAAACTTAAGTTATTCAGATAGTAAAATCCAATTGTATAGACATGTTCATTCATTCCTAATATGATTACAAGAAATCGTTTTTCTTCATTGAGATATATAACGATGGTTCTCAACTTACCTTCTTCAAAACATATTTTGAACCAGGTTCATCCTTAGATTCCGCCAAATAAACACTCCCTTGAGCTCCTTTACCAAGGCTTTCTAGAATCTGGAATTTAGGAAATAAATCAATAGGCATATCGGCTTTTACGTGAGATAGTTGTCAAGCGAATAAGATCAATCAATACGACTGCAAAATTGAAAAAATGTAAGAAAATTAACAAAACTTACATTATACGACTCCATACTTGACAACTAGAAGCTTTCTTTGGTGCGCATGTTCGTTGTTAAGAGAATTGACCCGACCTTGTTTGATTGGTTGAAATTTCCAGTCAGATTAAATACTTGATTAACCAGTCGTAAAAATATTCATTGATTACGCAAGACTGGTTAATCTTGATTTTACTATAAAGAAGAACTTTCACTTTATCAATTTCATTCTAATCAACAGAGAAATTCTACCTATCTAGATCTCCGAGTATACGCAGGCAAGATGCGAAGTTTCGTATGATGAAATTTTTGAGTAAATTTTAACTCTTTAGCAGTTTTCTTCACTGTTTTGGGTAAAACTTCACATTTGGAGTGGAAGCTAAAAGCCTACTGAGCTATGGCATGAAGTTTTCTTCCAAAAAATAGGCAATGAGCACAACAATAGATTCCTTTGTTAACTGAGGCTATAGGCCTACTAGATTACTGTTAATAGGCTCCTTTGTTCATGGAATTTATACTCAAATGAGCAGAATTTGCAAACTGAATGAAATAGGGAGAGTTGACCACAACACAGCTTGACATAGATGATAGAAATGCACTAAGTTTTACATCCTACTCTTCTGGACCTTATTGGTTAATGAAGGTGGACAACACCATTCAGTGTGCAATGAGGGAATATTTTGCCCTTACAGTGGTATAAGCCTACTCTCTTTGCTATTTCAAACTGTCAAGGAATCTTTAGCACAGCCTGTAGCACACAGGCACATGGCCTCGGGTTATTGTCCCATCTGAGGCTTTTTGGATGTCAGTCCCTCCTACCTGCAATCACTGACATGGAGAAACTAGATTGAAGTTATATGATTTCTCTATGACATGGAACAAGTTGCATATTAAAGTTTAATGTCAGAAACACAGGAAATCTACAAACTGAACACAATTTAGCTTATAAAATGTTTATTAGGACAAAAGCACAAGTAATAAATATCAATTATTAACTACATCTCGCTGGAAGTTCTAGTCTACAAATAAATATTGCATGATTAACCAGTCCACAATAGTTACAATTAACATGTGTATATATATATATGGCAACAGTCCAGATTTCTAAGAGAATATTATAACCTAAGCCTATATAAGGATATATTGGGTTGATATGCTATGATATCAATTTATTTCTGTAATATACAATATACAACAAATATCTTCATCTAGTAACAGATAAATTTTATTTTATAAACCCTGTTTCAGGTGCAGGCCCATCTGAAATTATCACCTCGTTCTTACGTCATAGAAATGACAAACCTAAACCTTATTGGAGTCCATTAAATTACAATACCAGGCTAAATCAGTTGAATGATGTAAAGAGTCACGATATTTTCTGGTATAAAAAAGTAGTTTGGCAACGTCACGCCTTTAAAATGTCCCCTAATAATCCTTGTGTCCTCCATTCTGGTAACTAGGTAAGGCGCATTCTCATGTGATGTAGACATGTTTTTCTATTTTAAATTGAAAATGAAGTAGATATCTAGTTGTATTGAAGTTATAAAGTTGATAAACTACTGTATATCACTTCGATTATTATTATTATATATTATATTAAGGCTGGTACGATTATATACACATATATATGGCAAGAAGGGGAGGTAACACAGATTTAAGGGTTTCCAGATTTTCAGGCAGGTTGCAATATGGGATATTCAGCAAATATTTAAATATATCTAACCTACTTCAACAAGAATACATCAATAATTTTAAAAAGTATGTCCTTTTTATTAGTAAAGTAATTGGAATAACTTGTTTGCGTGGAAATACATTATTAGGGTCAATAACTAATATATTATTATAAGTTACAGTTTGATTCATGCTATTGATATACCTGTATATAGATATATAACTCAATATACCTTATTAAGCAATGACAAGAATTTGATTTTTGCACAAAGATAAGCTTAAATAATGCCCCAATTTGCATAGATAAAAATATTCTAAGGTAATAATATGGCAAACTATAGAATGCGTAAGATTTTCGATTTTACATCTTTTTTTTGTTATGTCGATTGTTGTCACGGCAACATTTTCATTATTTTTGAAAATGAGCTAGATATCTAATTGGTTAATAATATCACTGTAATAACCAATCAGAGTTCAGTATACAGGTATACGTCTACTGCATTGTAAAATCATGTTGTATTATGTAACTGATGGGTCATTGACTCAAAGGAATAAAGAATTGAGTCTACTATTATGTTAATATTACAGTGTCTCTGATCAACCTTTATATTGATTGACAGGAGACTCTAGTGTTAGTCTATTAAACATTATAAATCTGACAAATGGTATCGTGTTTAGCTTTAATATCTGAGTGATCAATAGTTTCATTACGACAATAACATCAACTAATTAAAACAACAGTAATTGATTATTAATTAGTCGTGTAGTTTCTTAGTCTAATTAAACATTCTAATACATGGCTAACGACTAACTTACTACCATCACTTATATTAAATACAATTAAAAATTTAATATTGGCACTTCAATCTATACAAATTAACAATAAACATACAAACAGCACATTAGCATATTTAATATGCGCATATATTAAAATTATCAAAAACCCTTAGGCACACATATTTGCATAATACATATTCATGCACAAGAGTTCCAAGTGATTTATGTACATATTATTGAAGACTATATTTCTCTTCAAACGTTGATTCTATTCTACATTTTATATACACGGTCAGACAAAGATTCAAACAGAAATCTTGGTCAGGGGCCGTAATCTCAAAAACTTAATTTAAGATGATTTTAGTGTTCCAGTCATCTGGAACCTTATTCTTGAAAACTTAATTTAAGATGATTTTAGTGTTCCAGTCATCTAGGATCTTATTCTTGAAAACTTAACTTAAGATGATTTTAGTGTTCCAGTCATCTGGGATCTTATTCTTGAAAACTTAACTTAAGATGATTTTAGTGTTCCAGTCATCTGGGATCTTATTCTTGAAAACTTAACTTAAGATGATTTTAGTGTTCCAGTCATCTGGGATCTTATTCTTGAAAACTTAACTTAAGATGATTTTAGTGTTCCAGTCATCTGGGACCTTATTCTTGATAACTTAACTTAAGATGATTTTAGTGTTCCAGTCATCTGGGACCTTATTCTTGAAAACTTAACTTAAGATGATCTTAGTGTTGCAGTCATCTGACAGGTCAATCACTAAAGTTGATTATAAATTTAGTTTTGTTATCCAATCAGATTACTGGATTTTTTAAAATCTAATTTAAGCTAAGTTTCAGAGAATATGGCTCCAAGAACTCCACAAAAATACGACCGTCAATTTCATTGTAAATATGATATTTCTAAAAGTAAACTTCTAAACTTACAACAATGTGTTATAGTAATATTTATCGTGTAAGAGAGTAATTATACATAATATTTATATAATAATATACATAACTGTATATTTCTTTTATCCTTTAATAAAATATAAAGGATAATTATTAATTAGAAAATTAGTTTTAAAACAGTACCGATAATTCTAGTTTAGGTTGGTGTTGAATGGTAGAATCCCGTTCACTGACAAGATTTACAACCCCTGATGACGGTCCTATTCTCCAAAACATGTTGTGAACACTCTGAAGTCTATAGAGATGTCATCATATACATTTAAGCATTCAAATCAAACACATTTCTAAATCACAATCCCTGATGATGGTTTGTTATCCTAAACACAAATCAACAGTATGAACCTGTCTGTCTAGTCACCTCGTTATTATGTCTGACCTAAAGTTAATTAATAAATATTAATTACTATATACAATTATAAATAATAGTAGAAATAATATTTACAATCTTTATACATACAAATTATTATTATACTTTACCGTTAGTCAACAATACAGCTTTAAATTATCCATTTACAGTTTTTAAACAGATTGTAAAGAGGTTTTCAAAATTCTTTATGTGTATCAGAGAAACAATTTTATTTTTTTAATCAGATGTCTGTGGTTCCTGTAATTCTACTAAAACTAAGTATTTGATGATGTCACTAATAACTAAGGACCTTACATGATACCAACAATATATTGCTAATAGTTTGTACAATTTACTTGTGGACTCTCCAGAGTTGTTAGATATGTTTGCCCGATTTAAAACCAGATAGTTTTTTGGGAACTCATAACAAACAATCAAAGTTTAATAAACCTAAAACCATTTAGAGATTGTATTTGACAAGTTGGTTGTGGACTCTCTATGACGAAGAGTTCTATATGCCCGTCTTATCCAAAAGATAGTTTTTCTGTGAACTCTCAACAGACTTATACACCTATCGTCATCAAGAGATTATGTTTAACTTGTTGCTACTAGGTTTCAAGATGAGGTATAAAAAACCTGGCTATTTGTATTCTATGTAAGATAAATTTTATGACAAATTATCCATGATTTTTATCAAATTATGCAATTTTAATTATGTCTTCAACCACCTTCATTATAATTTTGTGTATTTTGTTTTTTATCATGGAGTTAAATTCAATCTATACCACTATATAGAGGATATAGGTGGCGCTGCCCTGTGGCGACATGTAGTGCAAGGAGCTCTGACAATATTTTTGTGTCTTTAGTGTGTGTTATTATACTCCTGGGTCCTTATTCTCTAAAATTTAATTAGATAAACTCCAACTTAACTTAAATCAAATTCAGATTTTCAGAAATACAGTAATCTAATTGGATAATACAATAGGATTTAAAATTAATTTTATATTGATTGACCAACCAGAATAGAACACTGAAATTATTGTAGGCCAAATTTTCGAGGATAAGGACCTGAACCATGTTGTTTAAAGATCACACAGCTTAATAAAATAAATAATAAACAGAAATATTGTCAGAAAGAATAAATTATTATTAACAAAGGAAATGTTTTCAGTTGTTTTTGATGTTCACTTTGATTTCTCTCAGTTCTCCAATTATTTTATAGTTTTCTACTTTTCTTGTTTTCTTGTTTTCAATCCAATCCTAACTTTAACACATATTCCATATTCCTTTCTTTTTATTTTTCCTATTCTTCGATTAGATATACCTGTTTAAAACTATTTCACGAGGCTTTACAATAACAACCTGTTGAAAGATCAAGACTTCCATACTTTTCATGATTATAACCTTAACCATTTTTAACTATTGTTTACACTAACTATCTCATCCTATAATGTTGTTTCTTACTTCATAACCTAGGCCAGTGCTTTCTTGAGAATACTATTCTCATCTCCCACTAACACTGTCTCTCGACTTGATTTATTAAAACTATCACACCTTTCTTCGTTAACATAAATACTCCATTTAACACAAGCAGAAATCACGATCTTCTTCTCATTCCATTGTCACTTAGAAACAAACATGTACAAGATTTGAATGTTATCTGTGTCTTTGTTCAAAACTGCTTAAAATTCAATTAATTTCATCTGCTGAAAGAATGAGTCAGTTGAAACATCACAAACCAGGTTGTACTAGTAATAATAGGAAATATTCAAGTTATTTATCAAACTACAGTCACATGTGAAGTATTCTTTCTATTTCTTCCTATCACACTTGTTTCTGGTATTTCTTTCTACACAATTATGTTTCATTATATCACAGTTTCTAGATTATTCATTAGGATCAAGGTCAAAGGTTATAGTTCAAAGTTCAAGGTCACCTCAATCCACTTCTACCCGTTTTCTCACACCTCGTGGTTTGATTTTTTCTGAGCGTTGCCATAGAGTGTCTTCGTTATCGTGATCTTTGAAGTTTGATAAATAATGCAGAATCGGCTCTTTTTTCTTAAAGTCATAATTACTGAAAGAGAAAAGCAAAGATTAAAATATCCATGGTAACTGGTTTATATTTTATAATTCTGATTTGGTTCCTGTATAAGTGTATCATTCTAAAGTTGATCAAAAGAAATAAACTGCCTCAAAAGACATTTAGTCGTTGAGAAATATATTCCTTATTAAACAATTTGCCACATTTTGACAAAGGTTCTTTCAATCATTGCTTGATAAAGACAGGAGTACCTTCGTCAACATGTTGTAAGTTATTTAATAAAGTAAATGTTAATGGTGCCCAGTAAAGATCAGCTGTAATGATAATAGAAAAATATAAAACCAATGTATTGTTATTATACAGTAAGTAACCTCTGACCTCTGATCACTCCGTCAGACTACCATATCTCCCCATCTCAACAACCATATCTCCTGCCCTCTAACCACCAAACCACTGTATCCCTCCCCATACCAAACCACTGTCTCCCCTCCCCTCTGATCAGTGTATCCCTCTGACAACTGTTTCCCCCCTCCCCTCTGACTAGGGTATCCCACTATATACCCCTCTCCTGACCACTTCAACGCCTCTCCTCTGACCACTGTATTCCCCCTCCCTCTAACTGCTGTATCCCCCTCCCAACCGACCATCCTAATAATAAATCTTACCAGTTTTTGAATCTCCTCATACTGTCCAGTATATTAAAGAGTTGCCATCGTTTAGCGAAGTTAATACTACCATCTGGTAACAGATTCTGGTTACCAATATTAATAAATGTCAAATCTTGTAGAATCAAACCCCTATAATAATAATTATTGTCTTATTAGACTCGTTTGTAAATATAGAATTTTTCATTGAGAAATATATTTACAACAATATTAATCTAAAGTTTGTTTGTGGAACCAATGATCATGTGATTCTGCTAGTACTTACAATAGAGGCTGGTTATTCAGGACTACAAGTATTTGTAAACAGCTAATAAAAACTAAAACTTCAAAAGATATGGATCTAAAATCCTTCAGTAACAATATAGTATTATATGCATTAATAAAATAATTCACTTACAAGTATGGTATACAGGGAGGTTCTGTCTCGGCCAGCGCTTGTCGGTATGCCCGGAATGACGAAGAACTATCTATCAATAAACAAAATTCTTTCAATGCCTGAAACAAAAGGTCATGATATCAATAGCTAAAAACATGCACCAATGATCAAGACTACAAAATATAACACAGAATTCAAAATGACTATTTGGCAGCCCACTGGTAGCTGTATACAGTACAACCTGTATTCACAGACCACTCAAGTCATGAACGGTCACTTTATGAAGGTGGTCTCTTATAAGAGGATTGGGTCGTTACAGGACCATTCTGTTTTGAAGGAATAAAGAAGGTGAGCTAGTTCAACTTATTTATTTGAACCTTTCAGTTTATGTTTACTGATTTTGACGGATTTCTAGAAAAGGTTATGTAAAAATACAATTTAATGAATTTGAGATCATACCTCTAAGTTTTGTTTCTGCCATTCCAATCGTCTGACTGGCGCCGAATCTAAGGCTGAGAGAACGGCCAGGTAGGAATTGAAGTTACTCAATTTTCGAAGATGCTGAAACAACAACAACATTTTTTATCTCAGTTTATTTTTATTATTGATTAAATCTCCTTTCAGTAGAATGATGTTAAACTTTTTAATTTTTTAAATCATTACAGCCCCAGGATATATGATTAATTTTTGGAATATCCCGAAACCACGGTTTGGGGTAGGATTATACTAAAACAATTTAAAACAACGTTTATTTATCTAGGGACCATCAGTTTTTTTATCTTCATTTATCAATAGGACAAGGCCTTTTCATTTATTTTTATCTTACGATGATTTTCATTCTTACCCTCATTATCTTAATAAACTTCATCAGATATTTCTCTCGTTCTTTAGCGTCATTCTGTTCCAGGATTCTCGTACGGCACCAGAATGACATGTTGTTAAAATGTTCGGTGAAAAACGTCAAATGTGGACTCAATTCTTCCGACTGTTCTTTAGCCCATAGCAACACTTCTGGTATCTAGGGAATAAATAAAATAACATAAATACGGAGAACACGCCCTACTGTCCTCAACTTTACTGACTGTATTTATTATCATCTGGGAAGATCAATGGCAAATGGTAGAAAGCAGCTGAAGAGTAGCTTTTCATGAAATAAGTGTAAGGTTAATGACCCAAAGTAGTCCAATAAGTTCCATCATGGCCGTAGGTCTGTGTGTTATGTTTTTATTGAAGACATCTGGTCCATGATAAAAGATTTTGTTTTCTTGACACTTGATGACTTGACAAGTTTTAGTTCAAACTGTTTCTGATTTGATACCTTGATGACTTGACAAGTTTTAGTTCAAACTGTTTCTGATTTGATACCTTGATGACTTGACAAGTTTTAGTTCAAACTGTTTCTGATTTGATACCTTGATGACTTGACAAGTTTTAGTTCAAAACGGTTTTTGATTTGATACCTTGATGACTTGACAAGTTTTAGTTCAAACGGGTTTTTGATTTGATACCTTGATGACTTGACAAGTTTTAGTTCAAACTGTTTCTGATTTGATACCTTGATGACTTGACAAGTTTTAGTTCAAACTGTTTCTGATTTGATACCTTGATGACTTGACAAGTTTTAGTTCAAACTGTTTCTGATTTGATACCTTGATGACTTGACAAGTTTTAGTTCAAACTGTTTCTGATTTGATACCTTGATGACTTGACAAGTTTTAGTTCCAACTGTTACTGATTTGATACCTTGATGACTTGACAAGTTTTAGTTCCAAACTGTTTCTGATTTGATACCTTGATGACTTGACAAGTTTTAGTTCTAACTGTTTCTGATTTGATACCTTGATGACTTGACAAGTTTTAGTTCAAACTGTTTCTGATTTGATACCTTGATGACTTGACAAGTTTTAGTTCTAACTGTTTCTGATTTGATACCTTGATGACTTGACAAGTTTTAGTTCAAACTGTTTCTGATTTGATACCTTGATGACTTGACAAGTTTTAGTTCAAACTGTTACTGATTTGATACCTTGATGACTTGACAAGTTTTAGTTCAAAACGGTTTCTGATTTGATACCTTGATGACTTGACAAGTTTTAGTTCAAACTGTTTCTGATTTGATACCTTGATGACTTGACAAGTTTTAGTTCAAAACGGTTTCTGATTTGATACCTTGATGACTTGACAAGTTTTAGTTCAAACTGTTACTGATTTGATACCTTGATGACTTGACAAGTTTTAGTTCAAAACGGTTTCTGATTTGATACCTTGATGACTTGACAAGTTTTAGTTCAAGCGGTTTCCGATTTGATACCTTGATGACTTGACAAGTTTTAGTTCCAAACTGTTTCTGATTTGATACCTTGATGACTTGACAAGTTTTAGTTCAAACAGTTTCTGATTTGATACCTTGATGACTTGACAAGTTTTAGTTCAAACAGTTTCTGATTTGATACCTTGATGACTTGACAAGTTTTAGTTCAAACTGTTTCTGATTTGATACCTTGATGACTTGACAAGTTTTAGTTCAAAACGGTTTCTGATTTTATACTTTGATGACTTGACAAGTTTTAGTTCAAAACTGTTTCTGTTTTGATACCTTGATGACTTGACAAGTTTTAGTTCAAATTGGTTTCCGATTTGATACCTTGATGACTTGACAAGTTTTAGTTCAAATTGGTTTCCGATTTGATACCTTGATGACTTGACAAGTTTTAGTTCAAACTGTTACTGATTTGATACCTTGATGACTTGACAAGTTTTAGTTCAAACTGTTTCTGATTTGATACTTTGATGATTGACAAGTTTTAGTTCAAACGGTTTCTGATTTGATACCTTGATGACTTGACAAGTTTTAGTTCAAACGGTTTCTGATTTGATACCTTGATGACTTGACAAGTTTTAGTTCAAACTGTTTCTGATTTGATACCTTGATGACTTGACAAGTTTTAGTTCAAGCGGTTTCTGATTTGATACCTTGATGACTTGACAAGTTTTAGTTCAAACTGTTACTGATTTGATACCTTGATGACTTGACAAGTTTTAGTTCAAATTGGTTTCCGTTTTGATACCTTGATGACTTGACAAGTTTTAGTTCAAACTGTTTCTGATTTGATACTTTGATGACTTGACAAGTTTTAGTTCAAACTTTTTCTGATTTGATACCTTGATGACTTGACAAGTTTTAGTTCAAACTGTTTCTGATTTGATACCTTGATGACTTGACAAGTTTTAGTTCAAACTGTTTCTGATTTGATACTTTGATGACTTGACAAGTTTTAGTTCAAACTGTTTCTGATTTGATACCTTGATGACTTGACAAGTTTTAGTTCAAGCGGTTTCTGATTTGATACCTTGATGACTTGACAGGTTTTAGTTCAAACTGTTTCTGATTTGATACCTTGATGACTTGACAAGTTTTAGTTCAAGCGGTTTCTGATTTGATACCTTGATGACTTGACAAGTTTTAGTTCAAACTGTTTCTGATTTGATACCTTGATGACTTGACAAGTTTTAGTTCAAACTTTTTCTGATTTGATACCTTGATGACTTGACAAGTTTTAGTTCAAACTGTTTCTGATTTGATACCTTGATGACTTGACAAGTTTAAGTTAAACTGTTTCTGATTTGATACCTTGATGACTTGACAAGTTTTAGTTCAAACTGTTTCTGATTTGATACCTTTGGAAAACCTTCCAGTAGACAATGAATGTAAAATATGTAAGAATACCTCTATTTTCTGGAAGAGTTCGGCATCCATTAAGGTCATCTGTTCTGCTATATCATGAGATTTAAAACTTAATAAATCTAAAACCGGGCTGAAATATATAGATAATATAATAAATCAAAACTTGAGAAGTAAAATATTGTATCTATAATATGATTAAATAATCATTCGAAGGATTATGAATTGTAAAATTGTTAATCCATGCAATTTTTACCCCAAGTTATTAAAGAGTTGCCTTCCATGAATTGAGTATACCAGTAAGTAACAGCAAAATAATAAAATGAAATGAGTTTTACATCACTCTTTTGAACCAGAATGTTATTAGAGATAGTCTTGTTGTCTTAAGAGTAGCCTTTTATGGAATAGGTAAAGGTTGATGGCCGAAAGCAAAAAAATGAAATGAATGGACTTTTATGTCCTACTGCACCTTATGGCTAATGAAGACTACACCATGCAGTGTGCAAGGAGGGAATTTTGCTAGGACAGCAGCATAAACCTACTTTTTTTTATTTCCAACTGTTGAGGGATCATTAATGTGCACAGCCTGTAGCATACAGGACCTCAGGTATATTGGAGAGAGAACAGAACAGAACAATATTAACTAAGTTTGTAACCTTTGTTGTAAGAGAGAAGGTAACTTAAAGACTGCTGTATAACAAAGATTGATAACAAATAAAACAACTTACGTTGAGCCCAGAGACACATTCTGATTAATTGGTCCATAATTAGTTGGTTCTTGACGAGAATCACGCTGTTCACATTTTTCTATTACTTTCTTCCTTAGAATCCTGGCTAAGACTAGGTCTGATTGACATAATAATTCATAGACTAGGTCCATTAGTCTTTTTACTACTTCATCATCCAATTCCATTGCACTGCAATAATTCAATTCATTCATTCATTCATTCCAAATCTCAAATAAAATCTTAAGACTAAATGAAGGAATGAATTATACAGACCAATAATGCTAATGAGACTAGCGTTTAATTCTATAATATTAACACTAGGTAGGTATACTCAATAAGGGGCAAGTAATATAATTCTATAATATCAACATCCATGTAGGTATACTCAATAAGAGGCAAGTAATATAATTCTATAATATTATCATCCATGTAGATATACTCAATAAGGGGCAAGTAATATAATTCTATAATATCAACATCCTTGTAGATATACTCAATAAGGGGCAAGTAATATAATTCTATAATATTATCATCCATGTAGATATACTCAATAAGAGGCAAGTAATATAATGCTATAATATCAACATCCTTGTAGATATACTCAATAAGGGGCAAGTAATATAATTCTATAATATTATCATCCATGTAGGTATA
>JAUJPP010000011.1:4067838-4084630 GCA_030562195.1 Nipponacmea schrenckii
ATTTACGACTGGTTAATCAAGTATTTGATCTGACTGGAAATTTCAACCAATCAAACAAGGTCGGGTCAATTCTCTTAACAACGAACATGCGCACCAAAGAAAGCTTCTAGTTGTCAAGTATGGAGTCGTATAATGTAAGTTTTGTTAATTTTCTTACTTTTTTTCAATTTTGCAGTCGTATTGATTGATCTTATTCGTTTGACAACTATCTCACGTAAAAGCCGATATGCCTATTGATTTATTTCCAAAATTTCCAGATTCTAGAAAGCCTTGGTAAAGGAGCTCAAGGGAGTGTTTTTTTGGCGGAATCTAAGGATGAACCTGGTTCAAAATATGTTTTGAAGAAGGTAAGTTGAGAACCATCGTTATATATCTCAATGAAGAAAAACGATTTCTTGTAATCATATTAGGAATGAATGAACATGTCTATGCAATTGGATTTTACTATCTGAATAACTTAAGTTTAAACATTTTCAAGCTCCAGGCCTACTAATCTCTACGAGTTAATTTAGTTAATAAATTTATGTTTATACGAAAACACGGAATACGAAACCGTCGCCAAGCAAGTTAGCTGGCTCTGCTTAAGTCAGTTTCTTCTGCCGCGAATAACTTTGAGCTGTTAGTTAGCAATTCGCATAATTCATGGCTTCGAAAGATCGCCCAAAACGTCAAAAGGCCGGTCACAGGATGGGGGACTATATACAGAGAATAAAAATGGACGATTCAAGTGATATCGATGAATTATTGTCAGTTAAGTGCGAGACAGACAAGCTATTGATGAAGACACCTGCATCAATACTACAACAAGACCGGGTCAACAGGAGGTCACCGCCACTGACAGGAAACGAGCTCCAAACTCCTGTAGTTAGACCTGGAACCAGTAAAATCAAAATGAGCCGGGGACAAGCCCAGCAATTACAGGATGATGAATTGGGGGCCCTTTAAAATCGACGACACGCGTCCCTAAAAATTAAGGTTGAGAAAGCAAGACTGACGCGGCAGATTCAAGAACTAGAGTCAACTCTGACAGGCCTGACCACCCCAAAACCCACCTGGTAGGCCTACCCCACTCCCAAAACCACATCCACCAGACGACCAGGTCCACATGATGAACAATCTCCTTACTGAGCAGGACATAAACAACAGGCCTTCGGGTAAATATCGCAAAATTAAAGACTTCCTTTGGGCTGGTGCGAAGGATGTGATTGCTAGAGATGATAAACAGTCAGTAGAAATAGGTAATGGCTTAAAAATTCTCATAGGTGATAGCAGGAGTGAATTGGCAATTACTGCAGAACAAGGGGGCTATAGCAGCATTCAAATTTTATTAGAGATGATGGCCCAACAGGAAATAGACTCACTAGGTGTTGTTGCCTATCTTAAATACACACAAAGTATATTGAGATTATCGTCCAATTACTTTTGGCCTAGCGTTTTGCTTTATGACCGCGAGTATAGGGAGAATCAAGCCTTCGAGAATTATCAGTGGAACAGCCCAAAATCTGATTTACGTGAATTTAATCTAATTCCCAGGACAGACAATGCAACAGCCCGAGCTTTGTCTGAATTAAAGGCTGATAAGGTGGTTCAACCTAAAGTATGGGGGCAGACTAAACAACAAAAACGGGGGAGGGGCCCATTCCTCGCAGATGGCAGAGAAATTTGTAGACGATTCAACGCAGACGCATGTATTCGCAGTGACTGTCGTTTGGCTCACCATTGTAACATCTGCTACGCCCCGGGCCACCCTGCAGCTAAACATGGATCGTCACAACCCACGAGTTCCACGCCCGGTCCGTCAAATTCGACCAGCAATTTGTCACAACCAAAAAACTAGGGCAGGATCCTGCACCCCACAGTCCATCTTATGATCTTAATTATGACATGTGGCTTAACTTGCTTCCTTCGGATGATTTTGACAGAGACTATATACTGGACGGGGTTAAGAACGGTTTTAATATTGTAGACATTCCTGTGGGGGATCCAGAGCCGACTGTGTGCGAAAATTATGCATGGGCTTTTGCAAACTGTGCAAAAGTTGAAGAACAACTTAATATCGAATTTGAAAATGGTAATTATGGGGCATGTAATGTACCTAAGACTATTGTTAGCGCCATCGGAGCAATTCCAAAAAATAATGGGAATGTTAGACTAATCCACGACGCAAGCCGCCCTTCTGGTAAAGGACTTAATGCATATTCGTCCGATAATAGCTGCTATTATATGGATTTGACGGTGGCTTGTAAGTATATTAAGCAGGGTTGCTACTTGGCAAAGGTAGACTTGAAAAGTGCTTACAGATCCGTTAATATACACCCATCTAACTACAAATATACAGGACTCAAGTGGACTTTTAATCGACATTCGGTTGCCCGGGAGGTTCATTTTTTCGATGCCAAACTTCCTTTCGGTGCGTCAAAAAGCCCAAGCATATTCCAAAGTAGTAGTGTATGCCGCATTATGAAGGACAAATATGATGCAACTGTTATCGCCTATATCGATGATTTTCTGGTCTTTGGGGACACCTACGAACAGTGTCTTAGTTCGTTTAATAGTTTACTTCAAGTTCTCCGTAAGCTCGGTTTTCGGATAAATTGGTCTAAAGTGGAGAGCCCTTGTCAAGAACTTATCTTTCTAGGTGTGGTGATCAATAGTGTGGACCTAACCCTCTCTTTACCCGACACTAAACTTTCCGAACTCCACGTGCAACTAACTGATTTCAGTCCCAAAAAAAACGGATCAGCAAGGGACAGCTCGTATCGTTAATCGGCAAGCAAAATTGGGCCTGTCAAGTCATTAAAGGTGGGAGGACGTTCCTACGGAGACTTATCGATGCAAACAAACCACTACAACGTAGAAGTGACAGACTTTTACTAACAGATTCTATGTTACAGGATATATCTTGGTGGGCGACCTACATGTCGACTTTTAATCGCACAGTTAAGATATTAGATCCACGACCAGTCACTACTCTATCTTCAGACGCTTGTAATGAAGGGGGTGGGGCTGTGTTCGAAGGAGATTATTTGTATGTAAACTGGAATATTGATCTCCCCCAATTATGCAATGAGCATATAAATGTCAAAGAAACTGTGATGTTGATTCTAGCTTTACATTATTGGGCTCCTTATCTTGCGAACCGGAAAGTCATTGTTTTTACGGACAATATTTCAGCCCGGTCCTACATCAACAAAGGGTCGTCGAGAAATCAGTTTGTTATGGGTTATTTGCGAAATTTGTTCTGGATCCAAGCCACGTACAATTTTACAGTTACAGCTGTGTTTATTCAGGGGATTGACAATATTTTGGCAGATATGGTTTCCAGATTACATGACGACAAAATGTTCGACAAACTATACAATACTCTGCCATTACATTCACTGGGATTTGTTGAATTTTCCCAGGTCGAGCTGTCTCGTCATATGTCGAATTCATTTATATATTCTAGGTGGCCAGGTAGATTTGAGCGAGGTGTTAGAGTCAACTGTCCAAAGATTTCAGCGTAAAGGATGGGCGGAAGGTACAAAACGTACTTACCAAGCTCAATTGAAGACTTATTTACAATTTTGTGAGCAATTGAAATTACAGTGTACTCCTGCTACGGACCGAACAATTGCATTGTATATCGCGTATATGGTGGATGTACATGGTTTTAAATATGGCACTGTGCGCGCCTATTTGAAAATCATTAAACATTTGCATCACATCGAAGGACTGGTTGATCCTTTGAAAGAAAATTGGATTATTGAACACATTTTAAAGGGTGTAAAGCGCGAATTAGGTGACGCACAGGAGGGTGCGCCTCCGATCTCACCATCTGTTTTATCTATGATAAAGGACAAACTTGTACTGAGCAACATAGTTGATCTCTCGTTTTGGTCAGCTTGTCTGATTGGATTTTTCGGTTTATTACGACCGGGTAATTTCTTAGCAAAATCTGACTTTAATTCCACTTTGGATATTTGCATTGCAGATATAATAGCTCATGAGGATGACTTCATTCTTACATTAAAGTGGTCTAAAACATTGCAATTTAGGGAAAGGGAAAATACAGGTACCACTGCCTTACCTAGGTTCCCCTACGCACAAGTTGTGCCCCGCGACTGCTGTACGCAATTTATTTTCTATGCATTCGGACCTCAATCACTCTCTCGATAGCCCTCTGTTGTTGTCAGAAAATAATCAAGTATTAACATATAATTATTTTATTGCTAAGTTAAGATCTATTGTTAAGAGTTGTAACTGTGATGTAGTATTCAGTGGACATTCCTTTAGGAGGGGTGGTGCCACCTGGTGTCATAGGGCGGGTATGCCCGGTAATTTAATACAAGATCTCGGATTTTGGAAGAGCGATGCATATTTGAGATATTTCGAACCGCATGTGTCTGAAAAGCTCGAATCATACAAGGTTCATAGAGCGAAATTACTTTAGAGCTAATTTACCACAATTGAGCTATACACGAGTTTCTCCGTTTATATGTTAGTTTTCTTAACTCTATTAGTTATTTATTATTATTTTTTTTTTTTTTTTTTTTTATCTGTTTTTCCTCCTTTATTTCTCTCTCACTCTTGGGTATTGGGGGGAAATTTTGTATTGGTTAACTTTTAGTTCCTGCATATTTTATTTGTAACGCAATTTCAGCAAATAAATAGTTTTGCCCCTTATTCCATTAAGCTAATTAAGAGTGAGAGGGGTATAAAAGTCCAGACTAGACTATACCGTACGGTTGTTTGATTTGAATTTGGGATTAAAATTTTCATAATGAAATATCAACTACAAAATACTACTGAGAGTTTATGGTTGTTTTTGAGGTGATGAAAATGTTAACCACTGGAAAAGTCATTATTTTTAAACATCATTTTACAAAAATATTCTAAGATAACCATTATGAGACTAATAGTTCATCTCTCTCTTGAAAAAAATTCTCAAAATCGTTTGCTTTGCTCAGACAATAGTAACATTAAATATGGAAACCTGATCAACTTTAGTAAATACTTCTATATCGTCAGTTTCAACTCTTTCAAACACTAGTCTTACCACTAGTCTTACCACTAGTCTTACAACTAGACTGACATCATTCGCTAAAAGGTCCAAGCTTCTGATTTTTCAACACGGTTCCCCATGCCAGTGATGCAGGTCTGTGAGACTGACAAAAGGCATCTAGTCGTTCAGATGGGATAATCAACCAAGACCTTGTGTGCATGTCAGATCTCAATTGACAGTTGGAAATCGCAAAATAAATTTTCTTATGCTGCTTTTTCAAATTTTCCCTCATTGCACACTGCATGGTATTTCCCATTAGGTTCAGAAGAGAAGGATTTAAAACTCCATTTCCTTTTTACGTACCACTTGAAAGTGACTTGGCCACCACATGATGCATGAACATCTGGGCCATTTGTGATTCCTTCTAGAATTGGAAGCTGTCTACCAATTAATTTAAGTTTTGGGTTTTAAAAAGGAGTCTTGTTAAAAAAGAAATTTGTGTGTTCCATTCTAGATTGAATGTCACGATGAGAGTGAAGCTAATGAAGCATATAGAGAGGTGAGACAATAATAATTTATGATTTCAAGCTGTAGTGATGTAAATCTCTAATCTAAATTTCACTGGCAGGGCAAGACGGGGCATGGTAGATTAAGGTAGGGGCTAGGCAGATTAAGACAGGAGCAAGGCAGGTTCAGGTAGGGGCAAGCAGGGGTAAGGCAGATTTAGACAGGTGTATGGTAGGTTAAGACAGGTGTATGACAGATTAAGACAGAGGCAAGGCAGGTTAAAGTAGGGGCAAAGCAGAATAAGGTAGGGGCAAGGCAGAATAAGGTAGGGGGAAGGCAGATTAGGACAGGAGCAAAGGGAGGTTAAGGTAGGGGCAAGGCAGATTTAGACAGGGGCACAGCAGGTTAAGACAGGGGCAAGACAGATTGAGGTAGGGGCAAGGCATTTTCAGGTAGGGGCAAGGCAGGTTTAGACAGGGGAAGGCAGATTAAGGTAGGGGCAAGGCAGATTAAGGTAGGGGCAAGGCAGATTAAGGTAGGGGCAAGGCAGATTAAGGTAGGGGGAAGGCAGATTAAGACAGAGGCAAGGCAGATTAAGACAGGGGCACAGCAGGTTAAGACAGATTGAGGTAGGGGCAAGGCATTTTCAGGTAGGGGGAAAAGGCAGATTAAGGTAGGGGCAAGGCAGATTAAGGTAGGGGCAAGGCAGATTAAGGTAGGGGCAAGGCAGGTTAAGACAGGGGAATGGCAGATTAAGGTAGGGGCAAGGCAGGTTAAGACAGGGGAATGGCAGATTAAGGTAGGGGCAAGGCAGATTAAGGTAGGGGCAAGGCAGATTAAGGTAGGGGCAAGGCAGATTAAGGTAGGAGCAAGGCAGATTAAGGTAGGGGCAAGGCAGATTTAGACAGGGGCAAGACAGATTAAGACAGGGGCAAGACAGATTAAGACAGGGGCAAGACAGATTGAGGTAGGGGCAAGGCAGATTTAGACAGGGGCAAGACAGATTAAGACAGGGGCAAGACAGATTGAGGTAGGGGCAAGGCAGGTTTAGACAGGGCAAGGCAGGTAAGATAGGGGCAAGACAGATTACATTAAAACATTAATATACTTCATTAGAATGTTTCTTGATATTTTTTAGGCTGTAGAACTACAGAAATTACATCATCCTTATATTTGTACCTACAAAGATTTTTATGTCACTTGGGATAAATCGGTAAAATATTGATTTCTATATTCACTTCTTGGCTAATTTATGGCGGCATTTTGTCTAACAACAGACTGGGGCCTTATTCTCAAAAAACGTGAGATGATTTTAGTGTCATCTGATTGGTCAATTACTAAAATTAATTTTCACCTTAGTTTTACAATCCTATCAGGGATCTGATTCAACAAAACTCAACTTTTAAATAAAATCCAGATTTTAATGAATACAGTCATTTTGGATAAAAAAAAAACTTAGTTATAAATAATTTTACTAATTGACCAATCAGATGACTCCAAAATCATGATAGGTTTTCTGAAGATCATACAGGCAAAATAAATTGATGATATAATGCAGAAAGTTTTCGAGAATGAAGCCCCAGAGAACAGTATACTTAAAATATATATTTTATTTAAGTTAAGTTGTTCAAGAATTAGGCCTCAGAAGTTTTTCTTCATAATTAAGGAATATATAGTATGTTGATAATTAACAGAACTATCGTTAATTAGTTTATCTCCCTTTGTTTATATTACAGACGTCATCAATGTATCTATGTATCGTGATGAAGTATTATAATAATAGTGATTTACAGACAATTATTAAATCTTATCAAGATCGAAAAGACAAGATTGAAGAATCCACGGTTAAAAAATACCTGGGAGAAATTATTGAAGCTCTGATATTTGTTCATAAAAAGGGAGTTCTACACAGGTATATTTTATAATGTTTGTAGATATTTCAAAACTTACTGAGTTGAGACTAAAACTAGAGAGCAGACATAAAATTTGTCAATCTAATAAACAAACATATACTTTTGTATCTTAAACATCCGCTAATTTTTTCCTTTTTTTTCCCATACCATTCATTATATAAGCTGTGCTTCCACTTGGCCAAAAAGCCAGCTTTAAGCTAGCTTTTCTGTGTTTCCACTTGTTAAATTGGCGAACCATTACGGTTCAGGAACAGAAACCGCCCTTTTTGCTTTAAAGCCGGCTTTTTAAACAAGTGGAAAAGCAAAAAGCTGGCTTTTTCTCGTTCGGCAATAGAGAAGTACTAGTTTTACGGTCCCACACCCGACATCAGTAGTCTTGTTAATCGCAAGCTGTAAATAATGTGCGACTTTTTTTTATCGAGACTAAAGTTGTTCCGGAACCAGATGAACTCAGTGGAAACGCAGCGTGTTCGGCAATAAGTCTAGCTTTAAAGCTAGCTTTACTTCACAATTCTAAGTGGAAATGCACTTATAGTCACAATAGGCTGAATTTTAGACAGGACCATGTCCATGTGTATTGAACTTAAAATTGACCCATAAGTCTATGTTTGTCTCTATGGACTGAATGTGAGACAGGACCATGTCCTTGTGTATTGAACCTAATTCTGACCCATATAAAATAAAGAGTCTATGTTTGTCTCTATGGGCTGAATTTTAGGCAGGACCATGTCCTTGTGTATTGAACTTAAAATTGACCCATAAGTCTATGTTTGTCTCTATGGACTGAATGTGATACAGGACCATGTCCTTGTGTATTGAACTTAAAATTGACCCATAAGTCTATGTTTGTCTCTATGGACTGAATGTGAGACAGGACCATGTCCTTGTGTATTGAACCTAATTCTGACCCATAAGTCTATGTTTGTCTCTATGGGCTGAATTTTAGGCAGGACCATGTCCATGTGTATTGAACTTAAAATTGACCCTTGTAAAATTAAAATTTTATGTTTGTCTCTATGGACTGAATGTGAGATAGCACCATGTCCTGGTGTATTGGACCTAATTCGGACCCATGTAAAATAAAGAGTCTATGTTTGTCTCTATGAGCTGAATGTTAGACAGGACCATGTCCTTGTGTATTGAACCTAATTCTGACCCATGTAAAATAAAGAGTCTATGTTTGTCTCTATGGACTGAATGTTAGACAGGACCATGTCCTTGTGTATTGAACCTAATTCTGACCCATGTAAAATAAAGGGTCTATGTTTGTCTCTATGGACTGAATGTTAGACAGGACCATGTCCTTGTGTATTAGACCTAATTCTGACCCATGTAAAATTAAGAGTCTATGTTTGTCTCTATGGACTGAATGTTAGACAGGACCATGTCCTTGTGTATTGGACCTAATTCTAACCCATGTTAAATAAAGAGTCTATGTTTGTCTCTATGGGCTGAATGTTAGACAGGACCATGTCCTTGTGTATTGGACCTAATTCTAACCCATGTTAAATAAAGAGTCTATGTTTGTCTATATGGGCTGAATGTTAGACAGGACCATGTCCTTGTGTATTGGACCTAATTCTAACCCATGTTAAATAAAGAGTCTATGTTTGTCTCTATGGGCTGAATGTTAGACAGGACCATGTCCTTGTGTATTGAACCTAATTCTGACCCATGTGAAATAAAGAGTCTATGTTTGTCTCTATGGACTGAATGTGAGATAGCACCATGTCCATGTGTATTGAACTTAAAATTGACCCTTGTAAAATTAAAATTTTATGTTTGTCTCTATGGGCTGAATGTTAGACAGGACCATGTCCTTGTGTATTGGACCTAATTCTTACCCATGTTAAATAAAGAGTCTATGTTTGTCTCTATGGACTGAATGTTAGACAGCACCATGTCCTTGCGTATTGAACCTAATTCTGACCCATGTTAAATAAAGAGTCTATGTTTGTCTCTATGGGCTGAATGTTAGACAGGACCATGTCCTTGTGTATGGGACCTAATTCTGACCCACGTAAAATAAAGAGTCTATGTTTGTCTCTATGGGCTGAATGTTAGACCGGACCATGTCCTTGTGTATTGGACCTAATTCTGACTCATGTAAAATAAAGAGTCTATGTTTGTCTCTGTGGGCTGAATGTTAGACCGGACCATGTCCTTGTGTATTGGACCTAATTCTGACCCATGTAAAATAAAGAGTCTATGTTTGTCTCTATGGGCTGAATGTTAGACCGGACCATGTCCTGGTGTATTGGACCTAATTCTGACCCATGTTAAATTAAGAGTTTATGTTTGTCTCTATGGGCTGAATGTTAGATAGGACCATGTCCTTGTGTATTGGACCTAATTCTGACCCATGTAAAATAAAGAGTTTATGTTTGTCTCTATGGGCTGAATGTTAGATAGAACCATGTCCTTGTGTATTGGACCTAATTCTGACCCATGTAAAATAAAGAGTCTATGTTTGTCTCTATGGACTGAATGTTATACAGGACCATGTCCTTGTGGATTGGACCTAATTCTGACCCATGTAAAATAAAGAGTCTATGTTTGTCTCTATGGGCTGAATGTTAGACAGGACCATGTCCTTGTTTATTGAACCTAATTCTGACCCATGTAAAATAAAGAGTCTATGTTTGTCTCTATGGGCTGAATGTTAGACAGGACCATGTCCTTGTGTATTGGACCTAATTCTAACCCATGTTAAATAAAGAGTCTATGTTTGTCTCTATGGGCTGAATGTGAGATAGCACCATGTCCTTGTGTATTGGACCTAATTCTGACCCATGTAAAATAAAGAGTCTATGTTAGTCTCTGTGGGCTGAATGTTAGACAGGACCATGTCCTTGTGTATTGGACCTAATTCTAACCCATGTAAAATAAAGAGTCTATGTTTGTCTCTATGGGCTGAATGTGAGATAGCACCATGTCCTTGTGTATTAGACCTAATTCTGACCCATGTAAAATAAAGAGTCTATGTTTGTCTCTATGGGCTGAATGTTAGACAGGACCATGTCCTTGTGTATTAAGCCTAATTCTGACCCATGTAAAATAAAGAGTCTATGTTTGTCTCTATTGGCTGAATGTTAGACAGGACCATGTCCTTGTGTATTGGACCTAATTCTGACCCATGTAAAATAAAGAGTCTATGTTTGTCTCTATGGACTGAATGTTAGACAGGACCATGTCCTTGTTTATTGAACCTAATTCTGACCCATGTAAAATAAAGAGTCTATGTTTGTCTCTATGGACTGAATGTTAGACAGGACCATGTCCTTGTTTATTGAACCTAATTCTGACCCATGTTAAATAAAGAGTCTATGTTTGTCTCTATGGACTGAATGTTAGACAGGACCATGTCCTTGTGTATTGGACCTAATTCTAACCCATGTAAAATAAAGAGTCTATGTTTGTCTCTATTGGCTGAATGTTAGACAGGACCATGTCCTTGTGTATTGGACCTAATTCTAACCCATGTAAAATAAAGAGTCTATGTTTGTCTCTATGGGCTGAATGTGAGATAGCACCATGTCCTTGTGTATTGGGCCTAATTCTGACCCATGTAAAATAAAGAGTCTATGTTTGTCTCTATGGGCTGAATGTTAGACCGGACCATGTCCTTGTGTATTGGACCTAATTCTGGCCCATGTAAAATAAAGAGTCTATGTTAGTCTCTGTGGGCTGAATGTGAGACAGGACCATGTCCTTGTGTATTAGACCTAATTCTGACCCATGTAAAATAAAGAGTCTATGTTTGTCTCTATGGGCTGAATGTTAGACAGGACCATGTCCTTGTGTATTGGACCTAATTCTGACCCATGTAAAATAAAGAGTCTATGTTAGTCTCTATGGGCTGAATGTTAGACAGGACCATGTCCTTGTGTATGGGACCTAATTCTGACCCAAGTAAAATAAAGAGTCTATGTTTGTCTCTATGGGCTGAATGTTAGACCGGACCATGTCCTGGTGTATTGGACCTAATTCTGACCCATATAAAGTAAAGAGTCTATGTTTTTTTCAGCATGGACTGAATGTTAGACAGGAGTCTTATGTTTTTACTTTTTTCACCATGAACTGAATGTTAGACAGGACCATATCCTTGTGTATTGAACCTTATTCTGACCCTTGTGTTTATAAGTGTTTATTGAAACTGTGAAATGCAGATAAGAGAAATTAAGGGTCTTTGTGTATAATGTTTTGTAAATTTTTTACATTGGGTTAGTATACAACTAGATTTATGATAAGAATGATATATAATGGGTTTTAATTTTTAGGGATTTAAAACCCAGCAACATATTCCTTCAAGACAACCAGACATTATGTTTAGCTGATTTCGGTGTAGCAACTGTCATGGCTGATGCTAGCACCAATACCAGAAACACACTCTGTAAGTTTAAATTTTACTGTAAGGTTTATTTCATAAATTGTATCTAGAGTTCTTTATTAGTTGTTGTATATCATACTTCATACATTAGTTTTTGTATATCATTCATTTGTTGTTGTATATCATACATTAGTTGTTGTATATCATACATTAGTTGTTGTATATCATACATTAGTTGTTGTATATCATACAATAGTTGTTGTATATCATACATTAAGTTGTTGTATATCATACATTAGTTGTTGTATATCATACATTAGTTGTTGTATATCATACAATAGTTGTTGTATATCATACAATAGTTGTTGTATATCATACAATAGTTGTTGTATATCATACAATAGTTGTTGTATATCATACATTAGTTGTTGTATATCATACAATAGTTGTTGTATATCATACATTAGTTGTTGTATATCATACAATAATTGTTGAATATCATACATACTTCATACATTAGCTGTTGTATATCATACAATAGTTGTTGTATATCATACATACTTCATACATTAGTTGTTGTATATCATACATTAGTTGTTGTATATCATACATTAGTTGTTGTATATCATACATTAGTTGTTGTATATCATACATTAGTTGTTGTATATTATACATTAGTTGTTGTATATATTATACATTAGTTGTTGTATATCATACATTAGTTGTTGTATATTATACATTAGTTGTTGTATATCATACAATAGTTGTTGTATATCATACAATAGTTGTTGTATATTATACATTGATTGTTGTATATCATACAGTAGTTGTTGTATATCATACATTGTTGTTTGATATTGTACAATAGTTGTTCTATATCATACATTAATTGTTGTATATCATACATTAGTTGTTGTATATCATACATTAGTTGTTGTATATCATACATTAGTTGTTGTATATCATACTGTTATAATTGTAGGTACTAAGAACTACATGGCACCTGAAGTAGGTAAAATGGGGTATGATGAGAAGAGTGATATATGGGCAGTTGGATGTATCTTGTTTGAACTCTGTACAACCTTTCTGTATGATGAAACACAAGTCAAAGAAAAATTAAAAGAAATTAAAGAAAGCCCGCTAATTTTAGAGGATGTTTTTGAAGAAATTGCTGAATGTTTTTCCGGAGATTTGATTCGTTTGATTCGAGAAATGTTGAAACATTCTCATGAAAAACGTAAAACAACAATGTAAGCTTTTTTTAATACTTATTTACAGGTTATTCTCTAGCTATCATATTCTCCAAGAATTTGTTGTCTTTGATAGAGAGTTGGTTCTATAGTACAGTCAGTTAGAGAGTTGGTTCTATAGTACAGTCAGTTAGAGTGTTGGTTCTATAGTACAGTCGGTTAGAGTGTTGGTTCTATAGTACAGTCGGTTAGAGTGTTGGTTCTATAGTACAGTCAGTTAGAGTGTTGGTTCTATAGTACAGTGGGTTAGAGTGTTGGTTCTATAGTACAGTCGGTTAGAGTGTTGGTTCTATAGTACAGTCAGTTAGAGTGTTGGTTCTATAGTACAGTCAGTTAGAGTGATGGTTCTATAGTACAGTCAGTTAGAGTGTTGGTTCTATAGTACAGTCAGTGAGAGTGTTGGTTCTATAGTACAGTCGGTGAGAGTGTTGGTTCTATAGCACAGTCGGTTAGAGCGTTGGTTCTATAGCACAGTCTGTTAGAGTGTTGGTTCTATAGTACAGTCTGTTAGAGTGTTGGTTCTATAGTACAGTCAGATAGAGTGTTGGTTCTATAGTACAGTCAGTTAGAGTGTTGGTTCTATAGTACAGTCAGTGAGAGCGTTGGTTCTATAGTACAGTCTGTAAGAGTGTTGGTTCTATAGTACAGTCTGTTAGAGTGTTGGTTCTATAGTACAGTCAGTTAGAGTGTTGGTTCTATAGTACAGTCAGTAAGAGTGTTGGTTCTATAGTACAGTCTGTTAGAGCGTTGGTTCTATAGTACAGTCTGTTAGAGCGTTGGTTCTATAGTACAGTCAGTTAGAGTGTTGGTTCTATAGTACAGTCTGTAAGAGTGTTGGTTCTATAATACAGTCAGTTAGAGTGTTGGTTCTATAGCACAGTCGGTTAGAGTGTTGGTTCTATAGTACAGTCTGTTAGAGTGTTGGTTCTATAGTACAGTCTGTTAGAGTGTTGGTTCTATAGTACAGTCTGTTAGAGTGTTGGTTCTATAGCACAGTCAGTTAGAGTGTTGGTTCTATAGTACAGTCAGTTAGAGTGTTGGTTCTATAGTACAGTCTGTAAGAGTGTTGGTTCTATAGTACAGTCTGTAAGAGTGTTGGTTCTATAGTACAGTCTGTTAGAGCGTTGGTTCTATAGTACAGTCTGTAAGAGTGTTGGTTCTATAGTACAGTCAGTTAGAGTGTTGGTTCTATAGTACAGTCTGTTAGAGCGTTGGTTCTATAGCACAGTCAGTTAGAGTGTTGGTTCTATAGTACAGTCAGTTAGAGTGTTGGTTCTATAGCACAGTCAGTAAGAGTGTTGGTTCTATAGCACAGTCGGTAAGAGTGTTGGTTCTATAGCACAGTCAGTTAGAGTGTTGGTTCTATAATACAGTCAGTTAGAGTGTTGGTTCTATAATACAGTCAGTTAGAGTGTTGGTTCTATAATACAGTCAGTTAGAGTGTTGGTTCTATAATACAGTCAGTTAGAGTGTTGGTTCTATAATACAGTCAGTTAGAGTGTTAGTTCTATAGTACAGTCAGTTAGAGTGTTGTTTCTATAGCACAGTCAGTTAGAGTGTTGGTTCTATAGCACAGTCTGTTAGAGTGTTGGTTCTATAGCACAGTCAGTTAGAGTGTTGGTTCTATAGCACAGTCTGTTAGAGTGTTGGTTCTATAGCACAGTCAGTTAGAGTGTTGGTTCTATAGCACAGTCTGTTAGAGTGTTGGTTCTATAGCACAGTCTGTTAGAGTGTTGGTTCTATAGCATAGTCTGTTAGAGTGTTGGTTCTATAGCACAGTCTGTTAGAGTGTTGGTTCTATAGCATAGTCTGTTAGAGTGTTGGTTCTATAATACAGTCAGTTAGAGTGTTAGTTCTATAGTACAGTCTGTTAGAGTATTGGTTCTATAGCACAGTCAGTTAGAGTGTTGGTTCTATAGTACAGTCAGTTAGAGTGTTGGTTCTATAATACAGTCAGTTAGAGTATTGGTTCTATAGCATAGTCTGTTAGAGTGTTGGTTCTATAGTACAGTCAGTTAGAGTGTTGGTTCTATAGTACAGTCTGTTAGAGTGTTGGTTCTATAGTACAGTCAGTTAGAGTGTTGGTTCTATAGCACAGTCGGTTAGAGTGTTGGTTCTATAGCACAGTCTGTTAGAGTGTTAGTTCTATAGTACAGTCTGTTAGAGTGTTGGTTCTATAGTACAGTCAGTTAGAGTGTTGGTTCTATAGTACAGTCGGTTAGAGTGTTGGTTCTATAGCATAGTCAGTTAGAGTGTTAGTTCTATAGTACAGTCAGTTAGAGTGTTGGTTCTATAGCACAGTCTGTTAGAGTGTTGGTTCTATAGTACAGTCTGTTAGAGTGTTGGTTCTATAGTACAGTCAGTTAGAGTGTTGGTTCTATAGCACAGTCAGTTAGAGTGTTGGTTCTATAGTACAGTCAGTTAGAGTGTTGGTTCTATAATACAGTCAGTTAGAGTATTGGTTCTATAGTACAGTCTGTTAGAGTGTTGGTTCTATAGTACAGTCAGTTAGAGTGTTGGTTCTATAGTACAGTCTGTTAGAGTGTTAGTTCTATAGTACAGTCTGTTAGAGTGTTAGTTCTATAGTACAGTCAGTTAGAGTGTTGGTTCTATAGCATAGTCTGTTAGAGTGTTGGTTCTATAGTACAGTCAGTTAGAGTGTTGGTTCTATAGTACAGTCAGAGTGTTGGTTCTATAGTACAGTCAGTTAGAGTGTTGGTTCTATAGTACAGTCAGTTAGAGTGTTGGTTCTATAGTACAGTCAGAGTGTTGGTTCTATAGTACAGTCAGTTAGAGTGTTGGTTCTATAGTACAGTCAGAGTGTTGGTTCTATAGTACAGTCAGTTAGAGCGTTGGTTCTATAGCACAGTCTGTTAGAGTGTTGGTTCTATAGTACAGTCAGTTAGAGTGTTGGTTCTATAGTACAGTCTGTTAGAGTGTTGGTTCTATAGTACAGTCTGTTAGAGCGTTGGTTCTATAGCACAGTCTGTTAGAGTGTTGGTTCTATAGTACAGTCTGTTAGAGTGTTGGTTCTATAGCACAGTCTGTTAGAGCGTTGGTTCTATAGTACAGTCAGTTAGAGTGTTGGTTCTATAGTACAGTCAGTTAGAGTGTTGGTTCTATAGTACAGTCTGTTAGAGTGATGGTTCTATAGTACAGTCAGTTAGAGTGTTGGTTCTATAGTACAGTCAGTTAGAGTGTTGGTTCTATAGTACAGTCAGTTAGAGTGTTGGTTCTATAGTACAGTCAGTTAGAGTGTTGGTTCTATAGTACAGTCTGTTAGAGTGTTGGTTCTATAGTACAGTCAGTTAGAGTGTTGGTTCTATAGTACAGTCAGTTAGAGTGTTAGTTCTATAGTACAGTCAGTTAGAGTGTTGGTTCTATAGTACAGTCAGTTAGAGTGTTGGTTCTATAGTACAGTCGGTAACTAATAGAGATTAGGGTGGTTGAAAGTAACAAGTTACTGTTCAACAGAAGGCACTGGCACAGGGTTAAAGTTGAGTTCACTATTGTTAAGTAAATTGTTAGCATGTTAAATTACTTGTAATATAGACCTTAAAGTCAGAAAAATCATCAAATTATATCATATTATATGACATATACAAATACTAGTTTCTTTCAATTTGCCTCTTTCACTAAAAATGAAAATTAAATTATTAATTAAAAGCCATTAAGGTAAAACAAAATGCTGGCTGGACATTTGGAAATATAAACATTTTTTTAAAAAATTCTGGAAAAATAAACATTTAAAAATGATACTAAGTAATTGCACTGAAATAAAGGGTAATGATTATAGTCAATACGACAG
>JAUJPP010000011.1:4085130-4102211 GCA_030562195.1 Nipponacmea schrenckii
GCCTTTGCTGAAAAACTTCAGAATTTAAATCAAGATTTAGAAAACTTACGTAATGAAAAATTACAAGGTAACATTATAAGATCAAAAACACAATGGAAAGAATTTGGAGAAAAACATACTAATTTCTTTATGAGTTTACAAAAACAAAATTATACGAAATCATTGATGAATATTTTAGAAAATGATTCAGTAAATTATGAATAGATTTGAAATGAGCGATTTTATCAAAATTTGTATGAGAAAGATGAAAATGTACACCCTCAAAATATTTTTGAATCTGATATCTGGTTAGAATTAAAACATAAAAAACTAACCGAAACTGAAAATCATAACCTCGAGGGAAAAATATCCATCGACGAATTTAAATTCTGTTTACATAAAATGAAATCAAATAAGAGTCCTGGACTAGATGGATATGCTGCTGAATTTTTTAAAATATTTTTTGCACACTTGGCCTTATTTTAGTGAAATCTATAAATGACTGTTTAGAAACGGGACATCTAAGCCAGAATCTTAGACAAGGAATAATTACATGCATACCAAAACCAGAAAAAAATCGTTTTCTATTAAAAAATTGGAGACCATTTTCCCTTCTAAATATACCATATAAAATTGCAAGTTCTTGTATTGTGGAACGAATAAAATCGGTATTACCAAAACTCATTTCCTCAGATCAATCTGGATTTATTCCAGGTAGATACATTGGTCAAAATACTCGCTTGATTTATGACATTTTATTAGAAACCCAGAAATATAATTTACCGGGCATGCTTCTTATCATTGATCTTGAAAAATGTTTTGACACACTAAACTGGCAATTTATGTATAAAACTCTTGAAGTTTTCAATTTTGGTACACATTACACATACATACAGTGTATTAAATTATGTTATTCAAATATTACTTCGTGCACAACGCAAAATGGCCACATATCAAATCCATTTGAAGTAGGCAGAGGATGTAGGCAGGGCGATCCCCTCTCTCCATATATATTTCTCCTATGTGCTGAAATCTTATCAATTTTGATTAAAAACAACGAAACCATAAAAGGTATAAATATAAAAGGAAATGAAAAAGTAATCTCTCAATACACCTCAATAATATTAGACGGATCAGAAACTTCCTTAAGAGAAGCCCTAAATATATTGCAACTTTTCTATTCTGCCTCAGGTCTCAAAGCAAATATCGAAAAAACAAAAGCAGTATGGATAGGATCAAAGCGAAATTCCAACATAAAAAGAAGATCGCGACATAAAATGGGGGAAAAAGAAGATTTTACAATTCTAGGTAATTTATTCAATACAGATTTAGATCGTATGATTGAGAAGGATTGTAAAAATAAAATATATAAGGCAAGGAATATAATACATAACTGGTTATGGCGTCCTTAAACATTAATAGGCAGAATTTGTCTTATCAAATCATTAGTTTTACCCCTTTTTATACGCCCACATATAATGTGGACGTATATTGCGGTTGACCCTGTCCGTCCGTCCGTCCGTCCGTCCACAATTGCTTGTGGCCACAATAGAGACCACAGTTTTCATCGGATTACAATGAAACTTGGTATGTGTCTCTGTCATCATAAAATCTCGGTTCCTTTTGAAAACCAGCTTTCTGACTTTTACTGTTGGTGAGTTATGCCCCCTTTTTTATCGAAAATTCGTCAAATTCAGCTTGTGGGCGCGATACAGGCCACAATTTTTGTCCAATCTTTTCGAAACTTGGTATGTGTCTCTATCATCATATAATCTCGATTCCTTTCGAAAACCAGCTTTCTGACTTTTACGGTTGGTGAGTTATGCCCTCTTTTTTAGCGAAACTTCGTCAAATTCAGCTTGTGGGTGCGATACAGGCCACAATTTTTTTCTGATCTTTTCGAAACTTGGTAGGTATATTTGTCATCATAAAATCTCGGTTCCTTTCGAAAATCAGTTTTCTGACTTTTACGGTTGGTGAGATATGCCCCCTTTCTTAGTGAGAATTCGTCAAATTCAGCTTGTTTATGCCCTCTTTTTTAGCGAAAATTCGTCAAATTCAGCTTGTGGCCGCGATACAGGCCACAATTTTCGTCCAATCTTTTCGAAACTTGGTATGTGTCTCTATCATCATATAATCTTGGTTCCTTTCGAAAACCAGCTTTCTGACTTTTATGGTTGGTGAGTTATGCCCTCTTTTTTAGCGAAACTTCGTCAAATTCAGCTTGTGGGTGTGATACAGGCCACGATTTTTTTCTGATCTTTTCGAATCTTGGTAGGTGTCTTTGTCATCATAAAATCTCGGTTCCTTTCGAAAATCAGCTTTCTGACTTTACGGTTGGTGAGTTATGCCCCCTTTATTAGTGAGAATTCGTCAAATTCAGCTTGTGGGTGTGATACAGGGTACAATGTTTATCCAAACATTTTTATATGCCCACATATAATGTGGACGTATATTGCGGTTGACCCTGTCTGTCCGGACGTCCGTCCGTCCGTCCACAATTGCTTGTGGCCACAATAGAGACCACAGTTTTCATTGGATTTCAATGAAACTTGGTATGCTTGTTCATATTGATGAGATCTTGGATGGGTTCGAATTTCATGAAATTTCGATCATTGGTTCCTGGCTTTCTGACTTTTTTGCTGTTGGTGTTTTGCTCACCAATAAAAATTTGCTGCTGGTGGGCGTATAGCCTTTTGGGCGTCCGCTCGTTATACATTTGCTATTAGCTCTTCTAAACCCATCACATGATATATTTCAACAAACTGATACGTTAATTTTTAAATTTATATGGAAAAAAAACCTGATAAAACTAAACGAAGTATTATTAAAGAAAACTATGAAAGTGGGGGGTTACGAGTACCTGATATATTTAAGCAATAAACGGTCACCCTATGGCGGTTATGGTCGTATATCAGGACAAAGGTTGGATGGAAAATTGAATGAATGCGCGTGATTAATTATGATTAATTTTCCATCCAACCTTTGTCCTGATATACGACCATAACCGCCATAGGGTGACCGTTTATTGCTTATATTTACGTTTTCAAAACCTGTCACCACGACAAATTCTACTCTTTGCGTGAAAATTTCATATTACCCGCCTTTGTCGCTGGAGTTGATCTTGTTGATGGAATAGCCATTTTCTTTTCGTCAGAATATAGTTCGCGGGAAAAGCTCTCAAAATGGAAGAAAAAAACAATGTTTATCTCAATTTTATGTTTAATCTTTATAAATCAATTCATTTATCAATAAATATAAAACATTTTGGTATGAATTCCGTCTTTAACGATGAAAAGCAACAAAATCGTGAAATTTAATGAACGCGGATACAATTGAACAACGGAGAGGTGATTCGGCTAGACCTGACCGCATGTAAACAAGTAGGAAAGTTGAGAAAATGAAAGAAACTATAAAGACCAATCTAGAAGAAGGCCCACTCCATATGTCGATAGGTGACCACAGTTTACACTCAATTCAGTTAACTTCCGGTAAAAGTATAGTATTTTGAAACTTTATATTAAACAATCCATAAACCTGCACTTTTAGGCTCTCAAACTGAAGCGAGTAACTAGGTCAAATGGGTCTACGGCTATGGCCAGTACACTCAGGCCTAATTCGATTGAGTTCTATCGCATTTTGCCAATTATTCTTGTATGAGACTGTGAGTATTAGATTGGCTTTGGGTTAGGCTAATGGAAATTTTTATTACATATTAGAATTCAACATTAAAATTGGAATTTTACGTTCAAGCGTGAAGATGATCGACGTTAATAGCGCGACGGCCATGTTTATTTACATTGGTTACCGTGTATTACTATGCTCAATGTTTTGGTGATGAGGCAATGGCAGTTATTGTCTCATAAACGCCACACGTATTAACATTAGTCCAATGGAGAAAAACAACAGCTAATGTAAATATTCCATTATAATTTGGCATTAAAATGTACCTGGATTAAAATGTACCTGGATTAAAATGTACCTGGATTAAAATGTACCTGGATTAAAAGACTTTACGATAATAGTGACAAATATAATTACTTTACTAATGAATTTCCACAGTTTTATACTCTTTTATTTTCTAATACTATTCTCTATAAAAACCAGGTATTCTGGGGAAACAAGTTTGATCTGATAATTAATTGGAAAGATTTATATCTTGCCGAGAAATGTCACATCTGATAATAAAATCTATATATTTCAATACAAATTACTTCATAGAATTTTAAATATAAATGAACACTTATTTAAAATGGGCATTAAGACAGACGATTTGTGTTCCTTTTGTAAAAATGAAAGTGAAACATACACTCATTTATTTGTTACTTGTACTTTTATTAAGCCTTTATGGTCCTTTTTAGTTAAATTATTAAACGACAACAGTATAGTACCCTACAGAAATTTTTGACTCAGGACATGTTTTATTAAATACTTTTATTTCAAACATCACTTCATATCCAGTCTTATTAACTAAATATTATATTTACGTTTGTAAAAACCTAACAAATATTCCAAACGTGAAAGGAATGATCAATTTTATAATTTTTCACAGCAAAGTGGACAATTTGTGTGACCAGACACATTTAGGTACTATCCAACAACTCCTATTAAAGGGTTTAAGTATTTTTTTTATTTGTTTTTGTAGTGAATCTCTTCCAAAAAATTATTTACATTAATAGTAGTGCTTATATTGAATATGTGAATATGTTTGTATATTGTATATTTCATTTAGTACTCTGTTAATATGTTATACTGTTTTTGTAATATGCAATAAAAAAATAAATAAAAAAAGTAATAGATAAATAAATTTAAACTGTAGAATAATTAATAGATAGAGATTATAGATATTGGATGATGAATTTAAGATGTAGATGATGAAACTCCAGCCAACTGTATTATCTGTGAAATGTATGAAATATGAATCAGTGAATTATGATTCAAAGATTTGATTTAAACTATTTAGTAAAGACTGTATTGAAACCTTTTAATATGAAATTAATTAAAGATATATTGTTAAACTGGGTTACTTTCTGTTACTTTCTGTTACTTTCTGTTACTTTCTGTTACGTTTGCTAGAAGCTTTTTGAGTCCTTTGCATGTACCAAAATCAACACATGTACCATTTTATAATTGCTTATTGTGTGATAAGAGTGGCCGTATGGATAATGCTTGTAACTCTCAATGCCAAAATGAAGGATATGGTGACAATATCGTGTGCTGTCCAATAAAAAAGAAATAAACTATAAACTTGTAAAGCTACCTTGTAAATAATTAGATTTAATAATAAACATGCTGACTAACAAATATTGTCAGTCTCTTTCTAAAATTTGTTGAGATTATAAAGGCTGTCTAACTCTTATTTAAACAATACAAAATATTGAGGTCTAATTATCTTTGTTATAGGCCCACATGAAATGTGGTCGTATATTGCCGTCACCCATCTCCGTCCGTCCGTCCGTCCGTCCGTCCGTCCGTCCGTCCGTCACAATTGCTCGTAAAGACCCAAGAAGGCAAAATTCTTGACGAATTTTGTTCGAACTTGGTGTGAGTGTTCGTAATGTTTTAAATTAGTTATAATTTAGAGTTAATGAAACGAACTTTACCCGCCCTCTAAGCTGGCGGTCTACGATTGGCTGGCCTTTATTGACTCCTCCAGTAATTTGTTGCACGTGCCGTACTTATGAGTTTGGGCGAACCTCAAGTCTGTGTTGAGCACTGAGACTTGAAGTTGCTATTATATCACGTATTGTTCTTGCATTTCAACTTGCCCAAACGCACCAATCGTCTGATTATTTGTCACCCTGTAATTTTCTCGCTATTGCTGGCTGATACCTCGCCGGCTCTACACAGATATCTGCGCAGTATCTGTTTTTTTTTAGTATATTGAAAATGCCACCAAAAGGCTCCAGAAGAAAGGCAAGGCAACTATCACTCGATGATAATATGGAAGAGCCTGCGGAAAATTCTGGTAACGCCAAAAAACAACAATCGGAGCTCCATAGACTAAAGGTATTTGCATCCTCTAAAAACTTAGACTGGGAAACAACCTCTATTCTACTAGAAGAGGGTTTCACCTCGATCGATGCCCTGAGTTTGCTGGAAGAAGCCGATCTTGACCACACTAACATGAAGAGAGGTCAGCGCAAATTGTGTTTATACGCCGCTAAAGCAGCACGCAACGAACTGGAATCGGATTGTGATACCTTATCTCATTCCTGCTCGAATAAAGCCAGCACATCCCCTGAGAATTCAACCAGCGCAGTCGACGAGCTACAGAGTTCCGCTACAATTTCGAACCTTCTCAACAAGCTAGCGAGCCACAGAAATCAGCAAGATACAACCTCCCACCCTTCAACAGAAGTGTCATGGCAGAATCCTCAAATACACCTGAGGAACACCCATCCTGGTAAGAGGCCTTTGTACTTGGACATTGTTGATTTCGTCCCTAGAACTAATGTTTACGACATCGATGAGCAGATAGTGATGTCCTCCAATAATGGTCACGATATTGTTCTGCGTTCTGGAACTTCTAAACCTAAGCTGGAGTCTGTTTCACTGGTTCAATGGTCACTTGCCAACAATGCAATCCTTATTAACCTTATGGAGAATCGTAACCTCTCGGCTAATAACGTTAAAGACTATCTGGCATACACTACGAGGGTTCTAGAGCTGTTCACTCGATATGAGCATACTTCCGTCCTTTACTATGACAGAGAATACCGCATACTTCAGAGTCAGCATAACTATAGATGGGGAATGTCTGTCACGCATCTTCAAACCATCCATCTGGTTGCCAAGACCATCAACCGACATTTCCAGGCTAGCACTACTGGTCGTAAATTCATGTACGGCCATTCATCGCACTCAAGACCAAACCCTGTCACGTCTTTAGGTGAAACAGTCTGTAAATTATTCAACAGTGCTCGAGGTTGCCATTTTCACGATTGTAAATTTAAGCATTTGTGCTCTGTAGAGGGGTGTGATGGTCGACATTCTGCCGTCAATCATAATCAGTTGTCAAAAAACTAGAGGTGCCCCCCGCGTCTTGGAGCAGTAGGGGGCTTAATTTTCAGGCATGGGAATCCTTACTTGGAAGTGATAGGGACAGAGAATTCATTTTAAATGGTATAGCCAATGGATTTGACATTATCGATCCAGACTCGGTTCCAGAGCAATCAGATAGTGAAAATCATAAATCGGCCTCGCCTAAGTGTGACCATTATGAAGCAGCTACAAGTGAAATTGTCAATGAAATAGTTCATGGGAACTACATATTAGTTTCATGTAAACCCTTAATTATCAGTCCTATCGGTGTCATTCCGAAGTCTAACGGTGGTATTCGATTGATACACGACTGTAGTTACCCCCCAGGTAAATCTGTAAATGATTATGTCCTGCATGCAGAAACTCACCGTTATCAGTCTGTGGATGACGCTGCTGGATTGGTAAGAAAGGGTTATTACATGGCCAAGGTCGATCTGAAATCGGCGTACCGTTCGGTGTCAATCAGCAAGAATAGCCAGGCGGTTACCGGGTTGAGGTGGAACCTAAATGGGCGCTCAAGATACATTGTGGACTCAAAACTACCGTTTGGCTCCAAATGTGCCCCTGGCATTTTTCACAGATTGACACAGGCAGTGCGACGTATTATGACCCGCCTTGTTTATTGTAACATAGTTGTTTATTTGGATGATTTTTTCATTTGTTACCCTACTCTTGACCAATGTTCAAAAGCATTACTGTCCCTCATAGAAGTGCTCAGGTATTTGGGATTTGCCATTAACTGGAAAAAGGTAACCGACCCGTGTCGTTGCCTGACCTTTCTAGGTATCGAAATTGATACCAATTCAATGTGTTTACGCTTGCCTAGTGAAAAATTGATCTCATTGAAAGAAGAATTAGCACGTTGCAAAGACAAGACGAGATTGTCTAAAAAACAACTTCAGTCGCTGGCGGGAAAACTTAATTGGGCTTCTAGCGTGGTTCGTGGCGGACGTGTATTCATCCGGCGAATTTTAAATGCTATTAATCGCATGACTTCACCTAGGCATCGCATTCGGCTTGCTGGCGACAATCTAAATGATATCGAATGGTGGCGAACCTGTTTAGATTCCTTCAATGGCAGATCGCTTATACTTGATTCATTTCCGGAGACATCGATTGTAACTGATGCCTGTAATGTGGGGGGAGGGGGTTATTTCAAAAACGACTGGTTTATGTCAATTGGGCCGTGGACTTTCCAGACGTTGCATCCATGCATATCAATTATAAAGAAACAATGGCTGTTATAGCTGGCCTCTGTCGTTGGTCAACACAGCTGCAAAACAAGAGAGTAATTATTTTTACCGATAATAATTTCACTGTTTCGTGTCTGAACAAAGGGACATGCAGAAACAATAATCTTGTAATGCACGCCCTTCGGCATTTATTCTGGTTGTCAGTAGTTTTTAATTTTCATATCTCTGCACGTCATATAAAAGGGGAACTAAATACCCTTGCAGACAAAATTTCACTTATGAATGATCCAAAAATTTTCAAAGATTTTGCAAATTAAAATTTGACATACCACATGTCCTCAAAAACATATATTTCTTTGTTACAGAATCAGAAGCCAGCTTTGTGGAACGATTGAATACGAAAGTTACCGTGCTGCAAAGTCAGTGTTTCGCGAAATCCACTCAAAAAACCTACGCCATTCAACCGGAAGCATACTTGAAATTTTGTGGTTTGCTCAGTATACAACCAATTCCCATTAGTCAAGAGAACTTGCTGCGTTATATTGCCTATTTGTCTGAACGTCTCGCGTTTTCTAGCATCAAACTGTACCTTAACATTGTCAGGTTGCTTCATTTGGAGGCAAATTTAGAAAACCCCCTGACAAACTGGCATGTACGCTCACTTCTACAGGGTGTAAAGCGCACCTTGGGAGATCAGGTTAAGCCTAAGTTACCCATTACCCCTAACATACTCCTTAAGATTTACAATGTAATTGATTTTTCTTCCCCCCTTGATCTCACATTCTGGGCAGCTTGTCTCGTCGCGTTTTTCTCGTTTTTTCGCAAATCAAATATTATTGCTCCTGACGAATTTGATCTAGAGTCAAATTCAGGAGCATATCTGCTGCGCTCAGATTTTTCGTTCAGAAAAGACTTAGGCATTGTAACGGTGCGATGGTCCAAGACCATTCAGTATCAGGAAAGAATATTGGAAATCCCTGTCCCTTGTATACCGCAGTCACCGCTGTGTCCAGTAACTGCATGTAAGCTTGCCTTTGCTGTCAGCCCAACTCCCCCTCATTGGCCTGCTTTTTCTTATGCATCAAATGGTGGAACATTCCCTTTAACTTATACACCTTTCCTGAAGAAGCTAAAAGACACTCTGGCCCTTGTTGGCTTAAACCCGCGGGACTATTCGGGTCACAGCTTCAGGAGAGGGGGTGCAACCCTGGCTTTAAGTTGTGACATACCAGCTGATCTGATTAAAGTACAGGGAGATTGGCGAAGCGATTGTTACCAGCGCTACTTAGATCCCTCTCTCTCACAACGCCAGAAGGCTACCTCAGCCATGGGGCAATATATTTCACACCTAAATCTGGACTAATAGAAGTTAAGGAGTGGGGGGGGGGGGTTAGATTTTATCTGGTTTGGGCGCTTTGGGACAATGTTCGGATTACCCCTCAATCATTTTATCTTATTTAGGTCATGTAATGTCTTTTAAATGTGAGGGGTATCCTATGCTTTAACAATTTTTACAATAAAGTCTTATTGCGCCCAAACCATGGCTTGTCTTTTTCTTTTATGGAGAGTATATTTAAGTTTTAAATTAGTTATAATTTAGAGTTAATGAAACGAACTTTACCCGCCCTCTAAGCTGGCGGTCTACGATTGGCTGGCCTTTATTGACTCCTCCAGTAATTTGTTGCACGTGCCGTACTTATGAGTTTGGGCGAACCTCAAGTCTGTGTTGAGCACTGAGACTTGAAGTTGCTATTATATCACGTATTGTTCTTGCATTTCAACTCGCCCAAACGCACCAATCGTCTGATTATTTGTCACCCTGTAATTTTCTCGCTATTGCTGGCTGATACCTCGCCGGCTCTACACAGATATCTGCGCAGTATCTGTTTTTTTTTTGTTTTTTTTTTAAATGTGGTCGTATATTGCCGTCACCCATCTCCATCCGTCCGTCCGTCCGTCACAATTGCTCGTAAAGACCCAAGAATTCTTGACGAATTTTGTTCGAACTTGGTGTGAGTGTTCGTAATCACCCAAGGATGAACTCTATTAAAAAATATATTAGTCTAACAATATTCTTCGGTTATTCAGCCTAATTCACATTACATGGAGCTGTCGAATCAAAGTTTTCATTGATTTAAAAAAACAGAAAATGGTGTGATCTATTGGTATCTAATCTTCTTTCGAACTTGAACCTTGATTTCATACCAAACAAAGCATGTGACGAGATATTATATATAACACAAGGTTACAAGATAATAAATATAGGATAAAAACACACTTCGAATCACAAAGTACATAACTTTTTTACACAAGTAACATCAGGTGAAAATTATTTTTATACGCCCAAAATGTATTTTGGTCGTATATTGTGATCACCCCTGTCTGTCTGTGTGTGTGTGTGTGTGTGTGTGTGTGTGTGTGTGTGTGTGTGTGTGTGTGTGTCTGTTCACATTTTTCTTGTACTCACTCTACAGTCTACAATTCTCAATGGATCTTTTTTATTTTTGTTATATGGGTTAATAACATTACAAAGAGGATCCCTATTGATTTTGGTGCTGATCGGACAATTTTTGGCCGAGATATAGCATAAAACTTCAGGGTAACAGTCTTGTACTTATTTTCCAGTCGACAATATTGACAATTCGACAGACCTCCCCTTTTTCGACGTAAACAACCAATCCGAACGCGTGAATTCAATAAACCCGCGAATTGTAGTCTCTGTCACCCAGACTAATTACTGTTACATAGATATCAGAAGGACTGGATTGTCGAGTCAAAAATTTTTAATAAATTATGTCGATCTTGTCACTTCTACAGCTTAAATTTCTTTCTTTTTATATTTCACGAAGGTTTGTGTTTGTGTTATTATATTATAAAAAGTATGCAGTGCATTCGTAAAAACAATGTTATTATGACATGAAAAAATAGTGAGTTGAGTCAATATGTTGACGCCCAGTCTTCTCGACTGATTTTCCAAAGAAAATCTCCGATTAAGTAGGTCAAATTCTGAAATGGATGTCCTACCCTACATTATGTTGGAGGGCCATACCCTCGTATCGACAAAATATTTGAATACCGGTAGGCCTAATAAAGGTTTTATCTTACTAAAATTTATTTGATTCGTCCCGATATCAATAGCTTAAATCAGATATCGCTTGTAAACGTTGGCTTTTTTAGACCTAAGTTTTATTTAGTTTTAACTTCAGAACACTCGACATCTGCCGACGACCGGCTTGAAATTGTGAATGTATCTTTTATAATAGAAGCAAACCTTTTGTGAAAGTCGTGTATCAATCAATAATTCCTGCGATAAATTTCCCGGTAAACTAGCATGACTTACTGCTAATCGCCATCATGTTATTTCTGTAACGTTTGTTAGATATGGTGTCATTAAAATATTTGGCATGTGGGTTATGGGGGACTTAAAGTTGATCTGATCTGATTTTTGTGTTGTAGGATACTTTTAACAGAGATATATCGTTAAACGTAGAAAAATCTTTAACATAAGTATCTGTAGTATGGCTGCCATTTGGGCGTATTTCAATGCATCGCATTGCTATCTTTATTTAATTTATCAAATCTGATAACAGCTATCTATCACATGCATTCGGTCCATATCTGAATAAACATGTCTCGTGGAGAATGGGGATCTATTACGATAACAATTTCACCATTTGTTAGTGTTTTAAAGGGAATGTTCCATTTTAAGTGCTTTTAAGGGTTGGCAAGAACTCACAAAGCCATCTTCGCCAGAACTGTCCTACCAAGTCCTGAACTCTACGCCAACGTCTACGAGGATCATACCGAATCTCACTCAAATCTGGGGCTAAAGAACCACCTAATTGATCACACTAGAAATGGTTCGGGGTAAGAACTGGGTCATCGTCCACCAACATAACATAAAGGGCGACTATTTAAGAGACCTTCGGCACTAACAATTGCGGTTAAGAAATATCTGCATCTTGAAGAATAGCTTTTATGGCTCGTTTGGCTGATTTGATCATACTTTAAAAAACATCAGCGAAACGAGATATAACTTCCAGTTTATTCCCTTATTTGATAAATAGTTGCCTATTTTAGATTGATCGAGTGCGTCGACAAGCTCTTTCAGTTCATGATTGGCACTAACAAAATTAGACCCATTGACTGACACAATTTCTATCGACACAAATCTATCCAAAGCCGACAAGAAACTGTCTGTGTCCAAGCTCCACGCCATCTCTAGGTGCACAGCTCGAGTTGTCAAACAAGTCCACAAATGTATAATGAGATTTGTCAGAAGCGGTCATGTCGCTATTCACAAGACAGCGAGTTATTTTCACCGATTGCATGCCAAGAATTAGCCAAGTCGTCAGGGAGTTCGTCGTCCCAACCAACTCCTCTGAACCATGAATGATTTAATCGTGATCGTGAACGGGGATAAAAGGTTAAGCGGATCAAATTACGAAGCGGTTTAACTAACAACAAATCTTTTCGTCAAGACCGTAGAAGGTGGCGACTCCACATGAAAACTAAATTTGCCGTAATTTGCGTCCCATAAATTCCTCAAGTATGTATGGAAGGAAGTTCACCATCTTTAAACGACAAAGATGTTACACGATTTTCGCCTTGCAAAACGTTTGATATCCATTTTCTAATTTGAAAACCAGCGCTTTGCAACAAATGAGAAGTCAACTGCAGCATGAATCTGTCTAATAGGTCACCGACATACATCGAATTTAGAAAAGAATCAGAACTTCTTGGGAACTGTTCCACGTTGTTCTGTGTGTGTTCCCTAATAACTGCTTAAGATGGGGATGACGTGTTTCCAAATACTAATCTTTGATATGCGTACTCGTCTACGTAATGACTTTTCAAGGTTCAAGAATATTGTATAGGACAATCATATACATGTACATATATATTGTTAGTCATTCCGGAACTTTTTTCTCTTGAAAGTAGATATCAACATGTACTTTTTACAGTTATTATCTAATCATGTTCCTCACATTGAATAACCTGTATATCATCACGTGTATATCTACTGATATTTCATTTCCGGAGAATCATGTGATTCATGGCAATTAATTATCGTTAATTGTTTTTATGCCCTTATAAGGCAATATTCAAGGAGCCTTTTCTAGGTAAAGTAGAGAAAACCAGTATATAAAAATCTTTCTCATACTGCGCTAGGTCTCACATTAGACTGGTTGGTGACCGTCAACAGATTATAACTTCTTCATCAAATATTTCCTGATAAACCATAGAATATATCACACCTACATCTCTAGTGTGTTTTATATCTAAACAGTCTATATTCAACAAGGACATATCTAGTGTGTTTTATATCTAAACAGTCTATATTCAACTAGGACATATCTAGTGTGTTATATATCTAAACAGTCTATATTCAACTAGGACATATCTAGTGTGTTTTATATCTAAACAGTCTATATTCAACTAGGATATAACTAGTGTGTTTTATATCTAAACAGTCTATATTCAACTAGGACATATCTAGTTGTTTTCTATGTGAGTGTTATATCTCAATATTCTGAATGTGAGTTTTGAAATTTTAAAATGGCCACAGTTTCAGTAATAACGGAACCGGAATGTGACATTTGTTCCAAAATAATAACGATACCAAAGTCTTTACCATGTGGTCATACCTTCTGTATGACTTGTATAGAAAAACATATTAGTAGTATTGAGAGACATATTGGTACTAAAATAAATATATTCCCCTGTCTAATGTGTAAGAAGGATGTGAATATTCCAGAAGGTGGGGCTAGAAACTTTCCAACTAACTTTAAACTTATTGAATTGATGATCAAGATCAAAGGTCAAACTGACCCACCCTTACCGTCCTCCACAACACGAGCAGAACCACTTCAACCTTCCCCAACAACACGAGCAGAACCACTTCAACCTTCCCCAACAACACGAGCAGAACCACGTCAACCTTCCCCCAAAAACACGAGCAGAACCACGTCAACCTTCCCCAACTACACGAGCAGAACCACGTCAACCTTCCTCAACAACAAAAACAGAAACAACTCAACCTCCTCCCTCAACAACACAAGCGGAACCACCTCAAACATCCTCAACAACACAAGCGGAACCACCTCAACATTCCTCAACAACACAAGCAGAACCACCTCAACCCTCCTCCACAACACAAGCAGAACCACCTATACATTCCTCAACAACACAACCAAAATGTCCCAACCACAATCAGAGGGAGGTGGATTATTACTGTAATAATTGTAATATAGGATTGTGTTCAAAGTGTATATTAGGACAACACAAAGGACACGAAACATTGGATATAGAATGTGACGAAACACGGAATAAAGCCATAGAAAAACTTGAACGTTCACAAAATATCATCAAAAACAGAATCAAAAACTTGGAGAAAACTCGTTCCGCATTATTAGAATCATTTCAAGATCTAAAATCTTCGTGTGAAGATTCCTGTGCTAAAGTGACTGAAAAAACTGAACAAATTGTTTCTGATGTAAGAAAAGGTTGTGAACAGATTGTCGAAGACATCAGAAATAATTTGGAAGAAAATAGGAAGAAAGTAGAAACTAGAGAAATGGAAATAACAAGTAAAATAAATTTATTAGAAGGTAATATGGAATCAAATATTTCACCTTCAACTAAAACAACATTAAATATTTTACAAACATTAACTAGTTTGTTAGAAATAGTAAAACAGGACGAGAAAGACTATAGACTGTGTTTAAGGTATTTACAGTGGGTGGAGAAAAGAAATGTTAGTTTAGATATAGATAAGGTAGGGTCTGTTATTTCCAAGACATTTTACACACCATGTTCGTATCAGTTTATATTTGATATCGGTGATGTTATGAAGCCCAGGCGGTCTTTTTGGGATTATTTGAATGGTATAGAACGCCATGTGTTTAACAGTATAGGAGTAAGTTTAAAAGCAAAAACCTGGTAAATGGGTGTGTTGTAAGTGGGTGTTTTGGTTATGATTCATCAATTAATATTGAACTATTACCAGAAAACACCCCTGATCTAAACAATTGTTTGATTGATTATCAACTCAGTGTATTACATATTGATGATGATAGTCAAACTATAACTAAAACATACAAGCGAATTCATAGTTTCCGTGAATGGAGTAGAACTTTTCCTATAAGCTTGAATGAACTCACTGACAAAAGCAAAGGTTATTTAAATTCTAACAACCAGTTTGTTATTCAGTTCGATATTAAACGAATTATCAAAATATATTTAAATAGAGTTTAGTCCGTAAAGTTACTAAAACCCTTCAACTTATACCAACTAGAAATAGATTATAGATTAACCTTTCAACTCATACCAACTAGAAATAAATTATAGATTAACCTTTCAACTCATACCAACTAGAAATAAATTATAGATTAACCTTTCAACTCATAGGAACTAGAAATAAATTATAGATTAACCTTTCAACTCATACCAACTAGAAATAAACTAGAATTGCTTACAATTATGAATGTATTTCGAGAGCCTTAAAATATTATGTAGGCTAAATTTGCCATGACCTACATCTAGACAATATATTGAATATCATTTGACCTAGTTTTCAAACTCATAAAATAGTTAGGTCACACCTTCGGTAACGGTTAATAATCTCGAAAAATCGAAAATTATCATTATTATTTTTGCTGTATTTAAGTACACTTATCTCTATGAATTTTTTAAGTAAGCCAAATTAAAAAATACCTACTCGTAGACAATATATTGAATATTATTTGACTTAATTTTCAAGGTCATAGATTAAGTGGGTCACACCTTCCGTAGCCGTTAAAGTGACCTAATTTTGAAAAAAATCGAAATTTGAATAATTCGAAAAAAAATGCGAAATTTGAAAATCGGCCTCCAAGAAAAGGTAGATAATGATCCATTGTATCTATGTGCTAATTATTTAGGTCAAATAAATTACTATTGACAAGTTATTTATAAAACAGTTTTCACTTTTCACCTAGCAGTTATAGACCGAAAGTTACGTAATTACGTCATTTGAGGCTAAACCGGATGTGGATTTTTTTTTTTTTCATTTTTTCAAAAATTATAGTCATATCGCCTATCAACTGGTAAAGTTTCAAAATGTTACCATTTATATTAAAGGAGAAATCACGGTTTGAAATTTTTGCCGATGACCCTTGAATATTGAATTGCAAATCGTGGGTAAAATATTTAACCTAATTGCATAAAACCTATAATTGTTAGTTGACAAATACATTGAAGTTTTCAAATCTGAAAATCCGGTCAAAATCGAACTGAAAATAAACTTGCTAAAGCAAAAAAACCTCAACTTCTGCACCGTTTGCCAGTTTGTCTGCAAACTCATCCAAGAATCGCAAAAAAAAAAAAAAAAAAAAACTAGAATTGCTTACAATTATGAACGTATTTCGAGAGCCTTAAAATATTATGTAGGCTAAATTTGCAATTACCTACATCTAGACAATATATTGAATATCATTTGACCTAGTTTTCAAAGTCATAAAATAATTAGGTCACACCTTCCGTAACGGTTAATGATGGCGAAAATATGAAAATTATCAATTTTTGCTGTATTTAAGTACACTTATCTCTATGAATTTTTTAAGTAAGCCAAATTAAAAAATATCTACTCGTAGACAATATATTGAATATTATTTGACCTAATTTTCAAGGTCATAGATTAAGTGGGTCACACCTTCCGTAGCCGTTAAAGTGACCTAATTTTGAAAAAATCGAATTTTAAATAATTCGAAATAAAATACGAAATTTGAAAATCGGTCTCCAAGAAAAGGTAGATAATGATCCATTGTATCTATGTGCTAAATTTCATCAAAATCGGTCTATCAGTAGTGTCTGAATTTCGGATTT